>ML812341.1:148789-174305 GCA_009831015.1 Picea engelmannii
TCCCTATAATAGTTACCAAAAGATAAACCCACTAGAACGTCGTTCACCACTTTGGAGGAATTATTGCAAGTGTGAGGGAAAAACTCAAGGGAAATCAATAAGGCTGAAAAGCCCAATTGATAACCTGAGGATAAAAACCCTCGATGAAAGGAACTCTCCCAGTGAACCGATCCCAAGATAACTGACCTAGACATAACTCATGCAGACCTATTACCTTATTAACCCACGCAGGGGTGCGGAAATTCCAATTACAAAAAGAAGTGCTGGGGTCAAACACTACCCTGTAGGACCAAAAGTCTTTGACAAAATTGCATCTGATGATGTATCTCTTCATGGCACATGAGTTGACCACTTGTGTTGGAGAGGCGGTCAACAGGACCCAAGAGCTAAAGAGAAACATGAGGAAGAACATGAAGATTCCAAGAGAGAGAAAAAGTTAGAACAACCAGTCATTATATCAAGAATCACAAGACTACTAGCTTGGTTTGAACCCACTAGAAGCAATCAAGCAGAAGAAACAAAAGTTGTGATGAAGAACAGTGTATGAAAGACTTATGAATAGAAGCATTGCGAGATTGAGAACTAGAGGTTCTCCTAGATGGAGGGAGAAGACTATGATGATTGCTTGTTCCAATAAACCAAACATACCTCCACATGAGCCATTATATCTTCTGCAATATCCATGGGTTGGAGTTTACATCAAATGAATGTAAGGAATGTTCTCCTCAATAGAGTAATTGAATAAGAAGCGTATGTAGAGCAACCTCAAGGTTTTGAGGTATACCAGAAAGAGACTCTTGTATGCAGATGGAAGAAGATCTTGTATGGATTCAAACAACTTGGTGCAGAGCCTCCAAAGCACATGAGAAGCGTGGTGAAAATTTTCTATAACAGAGATATTGTATCAAATGGTTACTCAGAAGTCCATGATGATGGTTTGCTAATCCATGACAAACTCTCATGATGACAGAAGAAGTACCACTTGGATATGTTCTAGTTTGAGCCTTGCCACAATGTTATGAGCTAGCAGGAAACAAAAAAGTTGAATCCAACTATGATATACTATAATGATCAGAGTTATATGAAGCGTTCAAAGAAAACCAGTGTTCCAGAAAGACCAACGTACATTGAAATCGAGCATTACATTCTCCGTGATGAAGTCCAGAAAAGAAAAGTGATTCTCCAATATCTATCTCCACAGATGAGCAGATAGTAGACATTTTGGTAAAGCCTCTGTCCAAGATGAAAGAGTTTGCATACTCAAGAAACAAGCTGAAGCTCGTGGAGACGACTTCCTTATTAAAAGGGAAGAGATGACTCCTAGGTTGGGAGGGAGCACTGATGTGCTATTGATTTATGGACAACCATTTTTCAAGTTCGAAAAATAGTCCAGAATGAGCAGTTCCTTTCCGGTTCGGAAAGTGGTTTGAGAATTCTGACGGACACGCATTTTCCAGTTCGGAAAATGGTCCAGATCGAATGGTCATTTTCGTAATGAAAATGGTTTGATGGATTGCTGATGTACCATAGACAACGATTCCCCTTGTGGTTAGTGTGGGGGAATGGTCTAGGACAGTCTCTCTTCTTGGCAGTCACTCTCAGTAGTGGTCAAGAAGACTGGTCCGCCTTGCTGGACAGTCATTCTTTCGAAGCTCACAGTTGTGAGCAGTTTCGAAGAATGGTCCGTTTTGGAGGTTGGTGCAGGACAATCATTTCCTTAGGAAATGGTCCGGACAGTCATTCCCTAGGGCAGATTCATTCTCTCCAGGTTGCACTTTGTTTAGTGCCGGAGGAATGGCCCAGATAGGCGAATGGTCCAGGTTCAGTAATCAAGGACAAGCATTCCCTAGGGCAAACTCATTCTCTCTAGGTTGCACTTTGTTTAGTGCCGGAGGAATGGCCCAGATAGGTGAATGGTCCAAGCTCAAAAATCAGGACAATTATTCTTCTATGCTTGAGAAGAATAGTCCAATAGCTCATGACTGATGTTTTACCTTCTGAGGGCAGATGCTTTTCCAGATCTCATAGATGTGAGTGGAAGAATGGCCCAGATGATTCAGTTTATATCATGACATTGTTTTTCTGTGCAGGTTGATATCAGATGATATGATTGCTATGGAGACTGTATGTCTTTGGACAATAGATGTATGCTACTGTGGTGGATGTGTTCCACTGGTTGTGACTATGTGTCATTGATTAAGTAGCTGTGTGCTACTTGGTGTGGTAGTGTACCATTAGATTGTAGTTGTGTACTACTATGGATAGACACAGTTGTTCTATTGAATGACATTGTTCTGATTGCCATGTAGATCATCAGTAGTGTTGAAAATGATTATTAGCCAGATGAATAGTCAGTGTGCTTGTGGCCAAACATTCTCCAAGAAGAGAATGGTCCAGATAGAACATATTGCCGACGGAAAGGTATTCTCTCTGAAGAGAATAATCCAGGATGACATTTTGTTGACATGACATGGGCCGATATTTTTCCTAAGACACAGATTGTGGGATGATTAGGAAAATGGTTCAGGACCGATATTTTCTAAGGCATTTAAGTTGAGACGGATCTCTATGACTTGATTAGAAAATAGTTCTAGATTGACATTTCTATAGGAATGGTCTCTGTAGTCCATGGCACAACTTTTTACATCTGTTGGGATAGTCATTCTTCTAGGACGTATGTCCAGATTAGAAGAATGGTCCTTGTATCACTCCTTGGAGTGAGTGACTTATTCAACATTATGTCTGATTACTCAAATGGAGTATGGTTTCGAGAGATGATGCAGTTGATATTGTCAGATGACACTGATAATGATGATGGTTCTTGTGATCTAATCATGAGATAGTTTATACAACTATGATGATGCTACCGGTTCAATGGTATGTTTGTGCTCAAGATCATTGCCTTCAATACCTCCCTAGCTAGGAGGGAGTGTTGATATTATGGTAGCCGCGGGAGGTATTTACCTCCACGTGTAACCCTGACGAGAATAGAATATTCCAGGAAGCAAGAAGTAACCCTAAAGCGTTGAACATAACCCTAGAAGACAAGTCAACTCAAGGAAATAATTAATATTAAGTATTTAGTCTCTAGAATGAGAAGTCGGCCCAGACAGCTCAGGAAACAGTATAAATACAAGTAGCCAGACCTCATTTTGTACACACTGCTCAGAATTGCAGCTGGGAAGAAGTGCGCACTGTAGGAGCTGGGCTAGTGCGCAAGTCTGGGAAGCAGCCGCAGCTGGCAGCTGCCGCAATCTAGTTTCCTGGTTTAGGCTCGGACTTTCTGTTGGTTATGGTTGGACTTTCTGATCAGTCTTGGTTATCCTTATGCATTTGCCTTGGTTGGCTATTGGTTTGCTTCTAGAATCATTCTCTGTCAAGGTTAAGGTGCTCGGGGGTGGCTTCGGCCTATGGTTGGATGACAATATTGCTATATTGTCTATGGTTAAACGAGCACATCCATTACTTTCTAACACTCGTGAGGGCCATACTTAAAGGTACGCCATAAGGGGACCACTTTGGAGATTCCTTCAAGTAAACCCATAGGCTTCTTCATGGTGATCACCAATGACTCACTTTGACATCAATGACAACACCATTCAACAATCTCCCCCTTTGTCATTGATGGAAACACTCATACTCCCCCTGTCATCATGCTCCTGATCTTTCTCTCCTCCTTTGACATCAATGACAAAGGGTAACTCTTCTCTTTGGGGTTGCTTCCCCTGAGCTCATGGTGCTCAAAAGTATTTCACTTTCCTTTTCTGTCTTCTTATCCTTTCCTTCCTTGTTATAGTCCTTGGAGCTCTTTTGTGTGACTTGGAGCCTCTTTCTCTCCTCTTTGTCTAGGATGTATATGTTATTTGGTCTTCTTGTTGTTGTTGCAACCAATCTTCCTGAGTCTTCTCTAATTTCATATCTTCGTGAATCAAACTTAAGATTGTATCCCTGATCACATATTTTACTGACACTAAGGAGATTATGTTTCAAATCTTCATCCATAAGACATTTGCTACTTTTACATTTTCACTTCCAAGGCTCACTACACCTTTTCCAAGTATTTTGACAGAGGAGTCATTTCCAAATGCAACACTGCCACTTTTTCCTTTCTTTCAGCTGATGAATTTGTTTTGGTCCCCAGTCATGTGTGTTGAGCACCCTTTATTTATGTACCATTCGTCTTCTTTATTTTCAGCGAACAGTGCTAATCGACAATCTTCCTTGTTTGGATGCTCTTTCCTTTCCCATACTGTAGCTAGTTTTATGATAGGAGCATCTTCTTTCATATTTCTGCAATCTTGTGCTTTGTGACCAAGATTATTGCATTTGTAACATACAATGTTTTGATCCATTAGTGGATCCAATGGATTGTAATTTCTGTTGACAAATCCATGCACATTTCTAGATCTACTATTTACATGATTGCCCTTTGGATATCAATAATCATTTATATTTCTCATATAGTTGTTTCTTGCATTGATTTTACAGTGAATTGCTTTGTGTCCAAAGTTTCTACAAGCATGATAGTGACCAAGAAAAATACTCTCATACCTGGTAGCAAAGGGCCTTCTTGGCATCTCACCTCTTCTGAATTTTGATCTTTTGTTCCAGCTAGAGGTGTCATGTTCCCGCTATTCTTCAAGTCCCTTTTGTTTGCTGATTCCACTTCTTAAGGCATTTGCATAGTTTCTAGAATTTCGTTCATCTTCCCTGTCTGTTTTATCTGTATGTTGTCTTCAAACTGTTGTCATATCCAAGTCCTGTCTTATCAGTACGTGATCTCTGTTTGCTAAGAATTTCATCTAACTTTTCAGTACTTCTTTCAAATTTCTTGTAGTAATTCAACTTTTCCATTGTCAACATCAACTCTTTTCTTGTGTGATCCAATTTTGCTTTTAATTTAACATAATCTTCAGTCTTCTTGGCTTTATCTAACTGCTCCTTCAAATTGTCAATTGTCTTTTCAAGCTCATGATTCTCTTCTTCACAATTTTTCAATTCGTTTTTTAACTCTTTTTTTTGTTTTGTTTCTGAGCTTGATATTTTATTCTTCAGCATGCTTCAGTTTTTCAATATTTTCTTCATCTTCTCGTTCACTTTCTGTGATGTCTTTGCTTCCCCAGGAAGATTCTATGTTTGTTTCTTCCGTCTCTACATCAAACTCTTCTTCAGAATTGATTTCATCTGTTTCAGAATTTTTGTGGTCATCATTTTGAGTTTTTTGAGTTATGAAGAGAACTTCCCTTACTTCCCTTCCTTCTCCATCGCTTTCATTTGAAGAATTGCTTTCCTCCTTGGAGTAAAGACTCTTTTTCTTGTGGACGCTTTTATTTTCTTCAAAAGGGCATTTCTTAGCATAGTGTCCTATTCTACCACAATTAAAGCATTTAAAAGGTAACTTACCTTTGTATTTGCCGGTTCCCCTCTTGAGCCTTCTTACGAAATACTTCTTCTTCATCTGATTCATCGCCTGGTTTTTTCTTCTACCTTGTGTTCTTTGTTCCTTGTTTTCTTTGTGGCTTTAAAAGCTACTTCTCTGTCTGGCTGTCCATTTTCTGTATCTGTTCTCATTTCATATGCTGTGAGGGTCCCATGTAGTTCATCCATTGTCATTTTGGTCAAATACCTAGTTTCTTCAATGGTTGAGACCTTGGCATCATATCTCAAAGGACGTGATCTCAACACTTTCTGTACAACCAAGGATTCTTTGACAACTTCATCTACTCTGAGTAAATAGGTTGCAATATTTTCTTTTTTGTTCATTTTCAGATTTTCAAACTGTGCTCTATGTCGTTGAATCTTGACCTGCTTAACTTTCAGATTGCCTTCATAAAGATTTTGAAGTTTATCCCAAACCTCTTTAGCTGTGTTGCAACACATCACCTTGCTAGAAACAGTTGGTGTAAATCCACTTATGATAACATGCCTAGCCTTTGAATTACAACTCATTAATTTCTTCTCATTTGGATATAGTCGTTGACAATGGAGAGCCAGATATCCACTCTTAAAGTTGTCAAGTAAGTTTGCATTATGTTGCTCCAGTATGCATAATTGTTTCCATCAAATGGCGGAATCCCATTTGGAATGTGGCCTTCAATTTTTGCTCACAATCTTCCTTCCAATGATTAGACTGTTCTGAAGGTAACCCGCTCTGATACCAATTGTTGATACTGAGAGGGGAGGTGAATCAATATCAATTATAATTTAGCACCTTTTAAAACTTTACATTTTCAATCAAATAAATGCATCCCAATATACAGTAAAGAACAAATACACAGTGCACAATAGATTTACGTGAAAATCCAAATGGAAGAAACCACATAATGCTTTTCTTATATAATAACAAGATTACATTAATAGGAAGCCACAATTTCCAATATTCTCTAGCTCCAACTGGAAGGAGGCACTAACCCCTTGATTTACAGGCACCAACTTGAAGGAAGCTACAACTCCCTAGATTCTCCAGTTCCAATTGGAAGGAGGCTCCAACCCCCTTTCCTTGCCCCTTCCTTCCACCCTCAAATATGTATATAAAAGAATCAACCTGTCACTGTCACTGTCACTGTCTCTGTCACTATCATTGATACATCATCATCATCAAACTGGGTCCACAGAGATCGTAGGTCCACATGGGTCCACATATAAAACCCAACAACCACATAAAAACCTGTGCCAATCATGTGCCAAAATATTCAAAATATGAGCCTCACAAACTGGGTCGACATAGAGATCCTAGGTCCACATGGGTCCACATATAAACCCCAACAACCTCGCAACAACATCACAACTTCATAGCAGAGCATACAACAACATCACAACCTTACGACAACATCACAACCTTATAGCATACCTTGAGAATAAGAAAGACCTTAAGAGGATCCCTTAGACTTCCCTTGCACACTAGAAGACACCCCAAACACCTTGTGCACACCTTAGACTTGATCTCTTGCTTGGTTGCTCAAAAAATGAGAAATTCTATCTTGTATTTATAGTAATTCTGTCCCCCAAAATTAGCTGAGCCGACCTCAATTTTCTGGCTGGGTTGTTGGACGAAAAAATTCATATCTCCTCATTCCTAGGGAGTTAGAGTGACTTCCATATACCGTTGGAAAGGTCTCGGAATAAGCTTTCCAACCATGTAACTTGTGCTTCCATTTGAATTATTTATATAGTGTAAAAATGCCCTCAAAGATAGGGTATCGAAATTGACCACAAATAATACTTTCAACAATCTCCATCTTGCAATCTTGATCTTGGACATCAGTAGGCTTCTTCACTTGACTGTAAGGGCTTCTTGATCATACCTCTAGGGCTTCTTCAAAGCGTCTTCCCGTGAGGGCCATGCTTAAAGTTGCACCATAAGGGGACCACTTTGGAGACTCCTTCAAGTAAACCTATAGGCTTCTTCATGTTGATCACTGATGACTGACTTTGACATCAATGACAACACATTCAACACAACCATCATGTAATGATTTCCTAGTGGTCTTATGTACATTCCTACAAAGTTAATGCATCGGATCCCATCAGAACTCTGCAGTTAATTGCGCTTGGGCTAGAGTAGTATTGGGATGGGTGACCTCCTGGGAAGTCCTAGTGTTTTACATGCCTATGGCATTTTGTAAACTTAAACCAATTTATTCCACATACATCATGGGAATTATTCTCCTCTCACTCTCTCATATATAATCGAGGTGAAGGAGGTCCTTTGAGCATGCAATGGAGTGTGATGTAAATTTTGTTGCGATTGAGCATAGCCGACATCTCTTTCTCTTCAGAGATAAGCTATCACCAATCTAGCCAATTTGTGTTCTACAATATTCTATTATTTTATTCATCAATAGTAGTTGGGTTTCATTTTATTTATGTGTTCTTTGCTATAGTTTTGTTCGTATCTCATTTCATTCTCAAAATAATCCGGATAAATGATATACCTCCAGTCTTCCATTAGGATCCAAACATGTGTAGTACAAATTGTAATATTCCAGATAATAAAGTATGGAGAACATAAATAAATAGCTAGAAATGGCAGATGAACAACAATATAACCAGAATAACACCACAATAATACCAGAATGATGCCAGAATAATACCAGAAAGAACACTTTGATTACTGAGAGCAATGTTCACTTGCCTCTTCGAGGGGGCAACCTCCAGTTGAGCAGAGCTCTGTTACAATAATATTCAAGACAAAAGTTCTCATACCCTCGATTCCTATTTATACTAAATATGTCTATCAAAAGAACCATTTATAGGAAGATTCTTCTAGAAGCGAAAGCTTCTATTAGGTCTTCTTACATTGGACTTACTCTTCCTTATTGTTAGGCCTTATTAATGTTGACCTTTATTACATGGAAATATATTATTCTACCTACGTGAGGGGTTAGGTCCCTAACATGCCCTCCCCCATAAAACCAACCTTGTCCTCAAGGCTTGAGATGGGGAAATTGCTGCAGAATGGTAGCTAGTTCCCAAGTGGCATCTGCTGGAGTTGTATCTTTCCACTGGACTAACACTTCCTTGATGGTTCGCTGACGCAGACGATGCTCACGCTGGTCCAAAACTGCTTGTGGCTGTAGCCAAATGGAGCCTTCTTCGTCCAACTCGGGAAGGGTGGTTTGGGTTTGGCACTTAGTTCCAATCACCTTCTTTAAGCAGGAAACATGAAAAACATGATGGAGCTTAGAATGATTGGGCAAAGCTAACTGATAGACCACATGTCCCACACGCTTGAGAACCGTATAAGGACCATAAAATTTGGGCTCCAGTTTCTGACAATGGTCAGCCTTGAGGGAATTTTGCTTGTAAGGCTGTAGTTGAAGAAACACCTAATCCCCTTCTGCAAATTGACGTTCAGAGCGACCTTGATTTGCTTGTTGCTTCATGCGAATTTGGGCCATGACCAAATTTTCTTTGAGGGTACGGAGAATAGCCTCTCGAACAATAAGCATTTGGTCTACCGCCTGGACCTTCGAGACACCTGGAAAATATGAGAGAACTGAAGGTGGATTTTGTCCATATACGACTTCAAAAGGAGTCATGCGGGTAGCTGTATGGTATGAAGTGTTGTACCACCATTCAGCTAGTGGTAACCATTGAGCCCACTGATGCTACCTTTCTGATGCAAAACACCTCAAATATGTTTCCAAACATTTGTTGACAACTTCAGTTTGACCATCAGTTTGGGGATGATAAGATGTGCCGAGATGCAATTGGGTGCCTTGTAGCTTGAGTAGTTCTTGCCAAAAATTGCTGGTGAAAGTTGGGTCGCGATTAGAAACAATAGAATGCGGCATGCCATGAAGCTTGAAGACCTAATCCATAAAAAGTTGAGCCACAGTGGATGCTGTAAATGGGTGTTGAAGAGCACATAAATGAGCATACTTGGAAAGACGATCAACTACCACCATAATGACTGATTTATTGCCCGATTTAGGTAAGCCTACAATAAAATCCATAGAGACATCCTACCAAATAGCAGGTGGAATCAGAAGCGGTTGTAGTGTGCCCGGAGATTTGATTGTTTCTCCCTTGTTGCGTTGACACACATCATAGTTAGCCACAAAATTACGAACGTCCTATTTCATACCATCCCAAAAAAAAGAACGTTTGACCCGGTCATAGGTTTTGGTAAACCCGGAGTGCCCAGCTGTGGGTGTAGCATGAAGTTAAGAAAGTACCGTGGATTTAAGTTTTGACTGTTTACTTAAATACAAACGACCTTTCTATTGAAGCTCCTCATTGAGCCAAGAGTACCCTGGGGAAACTGAAGAATTGGACTGCAATTGTTGTATCAGATGCGAACTTTTGGGATCATGTAGCCATTCCTGGCAAACAACTTGGAGCCAATCTGTTACAATGAAGGAGAGAGAAAAAATGGACCCTTCATTTTCATATTTTTGGGAAAGTGCATCAACAACTACATTATCTTTGCCTTTCTTGTAAATGATCTCATAATCACATCCAAAGAGCTTAGTCACCCATTTTTGTTGCTCGGGGAAGGAAAGGCGTTGTTCCAGAAAATACTTAAGGCTTTGATGATCGGTCTTAATTTGGAAGCGTTTCCCCAATAGATAAGGGCGCCAAAGATCCACGACATGCAGAATAGCCAACATTTCCTTTTCATAGATTGATTTGCCCAAATTTCTCTCGGACAGTTGTTTGCTGGTAAAGGCCAAAGGCCAACCCTCTTGCATAAGGACAACGCCAATTCCTTTCCCGGAAGCATCACATTCCAGGACAAAGGTCTTTGTGAAATCATGAAGGGCCAGGACTTGAGTGGTGCACGTGGCCATCTTCAATGTTTGAAAAGCTTGAGCAACTGTTGGAGTCCAAGTGAAAGAATTCTTTTTAAGGAGTGTAGTGAGAGGTGTCACAATCTTTCCATAATTCTTAACAAACTTGCGATAATAACCTGTTAAACCCAGAAATCCCCGCAAGCTTTTGAGAGTCTTTGGGTGAGGCCAATCTTGCATAGTTTCAATCTTTTTAGGATCCACCCTGACGTCGACCTTGCCCACAAGATAACCTAGGTACTCGATTTCCTAGGCACCAAAAGCACATTTAGATTGTTTGAGGAAAAGTTGGTGCTGAGAGAGTAGATGGAGAACTTGATCCACATGAGCAAGATGGTCTGTCCAGGTTTTGCTATAGATGAGGATATCATCAAAGAAAACTAACACAAAATGACAGAGAAAAGGACGTAAGACATGATTCATGAGGCTTTGGAAAGTGGAGGGAGCATTACACAAGCCAAAGGGCATGACCAAAAACTCATAATGGCCCTCATGAGTTCTAAAGGCAGTCTTAGGAATGTCTGCCTCTTTCATACGGATCTGGTGGTAGCGCGAACGAAGATCAAATTTAGTCAAATTGCATGGTTAATTCCTTAAAATCCATGAGAATGGGATCCAAAGTCCTTAGCCATTTTGCACCCAACACAATGTCACAACCGCCCATGTCAATAGCAAGCATATGAGATTTTAGATGGTATTCACCAATTTGGAGACGGACATTTTCACAACGCCTTCCACATTTCATGGACCCACCATTGACAATCATGATTTGGAAATTATTGACTGCACGGATATAGCAATTAGTTTCTTGGGCAATGCGGCGATGAATAAAATTATGGGTCCTTCCACTATCAACAAGAATGATGACCTTCCTATGCTTGATGTAACCAATTAGCTTGAGGGTTTGGGGAGTAGAGAATCCAGTGAGAGCATTTAGGGAAATGACCGATTCTACTTCGGGAGGGTCTGAGGGAGGGGTTATGTCAGTGGGTTCAGGTGACTCAGACACAAGGGGAGCCTCAACATCCTCTTCCGAAACATCCTCCGAGATGGCCATAAAAAACTTTTGTTCCTTACACTTGTGTCCCAGAAAATATTTGTCATCACAATTATAACAAAGGCCTTTGAGTTGGCGTTCAACCATTTCGGCCCTGGTCAATTTCTGGATCTTTAGTGGAGTAGAAGGAGGAGTGGGAGTTACTGGTTTAGTGCGAGGAATAAAGGAGGGTTTGCGGTTTTGAGAAGAGACAACCTGTAGTGCTTCCTTAGCTCTTTTAGTAGCGTCCACCCAAGTTTGAGGCCGAGCCATGAGGACATGAGCACAAATCTCATCCTTGAGGCCACTGATAAAACATTCTCGGAAAAATGCATCAAACATGCCCTCTGTACGAAAGGCCAGTCGCTCAAAAGTAGCTATAAATTCTTCCACTGTGCCAGATTGTTTCAACTTTGTCAAAGGGCCTAAATGGTTGTTGTCGGTGTCAAAGTGTTCATAAAGCTCTGCCACAAAGTGTGTCCAAGCCACATACCCTTGGCAGACATTTTTTCTCCATTGCCACCATTGCCAACGTTCTTGATCTAGATGGAGAACACCATACCAGAGTTTTTCCAACTCATTTGTAATGCCATACAAAGAGAAATAATGTCCCATTTGAGTTACCCAGCTAGTGGGATCTGATCCATCAAATTTGGTCACATCCACACGCGAAAGGCGTAGGTCACGTTGAAAGTGATGGGGCTGAAAATTCTGGGAATGAGAGGAATTTTCAACTTCGGTATGCAAAGGTGGGTCAGATAAGGAAAGATCTGCAAGGATATGCAGCTTGGCGCAGATTGTCGTAGCGACAGATTCAAGCTGGGTAGTAATGTCTTGTTTGAGCTCTTGTTGGAGTTCTGCGATTGAGGCAGCGATTGAAGCAACGATGGAGGAAAGCATTTTTTTGATTGATGGAGACAATATTGGCACTGAGCTGTCGCACTTCTTGTTGGGTTTCTGTGAAATTAGAGTGCAAGGTATTGAAGCAGGCTTCCAAGTCTTGGCTACGGGTATGGGTCATGATGACGAGGGAACACGAAAAGAGGCGGATGGGACCACACAGAAAATGGGTTATGGGTGAAGTGTATCACAATGATCAGGGTGACGAGTTGAATCCAATGGGGTAAAGCCCAAATAAGGGTGTTGAAAGGGGGTTGGGTCCACACAATGTTTTTGCTGAAAAATGATAGGCATGACTGTTATAAGGGCAAAGAGAGAAATCCAACGGAATAGGTATCAAATAATGGTGCCAACAGGATTCAAACTTTATTTTTGTTATTCCTGCGGAGTTATACTTCGATCTGAAGAATACTGCAGTGATGAAATGTCCAAATGCTTAACAGGAAGAAATGTGTAGTAATTTCGCAACTCGAATGCAAGAGACACAGTTGCGCTGCAATAAATCTTGTCTGTTCTGTTTTCGTTTCCGTCCCAAGGGTTAGGTATTCAAGGATTCTACAGACAAGGGTTTTCCCTGTGCTATAGCTCTCTGATATACGTGCAGGGTTCAACAGTAGTACTCGGCCCAATATCTCAGGGCACCAACTAAGGAGGCTAGATTGTTCCCTTAGCCGTACTACCCGACTACCCAGGTACTAGAGAGTATCTTCCCGAGTGCTGTTCTCGGTGGCACTATAGCAGTCAGGCGTCCGATCGGTTTATCTATGGAGGGCTTTAGGAGATCTAGGCTGATCCGTATACAGATGTTGTCTGATGCGCTACCATCGAAGGGGTACCAACAAGGGTTACAAGGGTGGCCAACAGATGTGCACTTAAGTACCACTTGTATTTCCTGCGTGTATGAATCCACGACCGCGGGTTTATGCACGTAACGACAAATCTTTGTAGCTTAAAGACGCCAGAATACGTCTCTACCCTGAAAAAAAATTTAACCCACAATTTTCTGCTGAGGAAGGTGCTCTGATACCACTTGTAATATTACAGATAATAAAAGTATGTAGAACATAAATAAATAGCTAGAAATGGCAGATGAACAACAACAACAATAATAATAATATATTTTTAAGGTCACAGCCAAGCCAAACACCAAATTGGTGTATGAGACCCCCTTGTTTGTGGGACAAGGGACTCCCTCCGCCCAACGATTTGACTGGTAAAGTCTATGGAGATATACATACCCTACCCCCCTCTGGATTTGAACTTGTGACCTCTTAGGAGGAAACACATGTTCTTAACCATTAGGCCCACTCAGGCTGTATATAATAATAATCTATTTTTAAGGTCATGGCCAAGCCACACCAAATTGGTGTATGAGACCCCCTTGTTTGTGGGACGAGGGACCCCCTCCACCCAACGATTTGACTGGTAAAGTCTACAGAGGTATACATACCCTACCCCCCTTTGGATTTGAACTTGTGACCTCTTAGGAGGAAACACATATAACCAGAATAACACCACAATAATACCAGAATGATGCCAGAATAATACCAAAAAGAACACTTTGATTACTGAGAGCAATGTTCACTTGCCTCTTCGAGGGGGAAAACTCCAGTTGAGCAGAGCTCTGTTACAATAATATCCAAGACAAAAGTTCTCATACCCTGGACTCCTATTTATACTAAATATGTCTATCAAAAGAACCATCTAGAGGAAGATCTTTCTAAAAGCGGAAGCTTCTATTAGGTATTCTTACATTGGACTTATTCTTCCTTATTGCTAGGCCTTATTAATGTTGACCTTTATTACATGGAAATATATTATTCTACCTATGTGACGGGTTAGGTCCCTAACACAAATGATATCCAAGGGGAGAACTCCTCAATCCACAAAATCCCAACAACCATTACAATGGAGAGAGAGCTCCACTTTATAGAGTGAGTCTCTTCTCTCATACAACAAAAAATCATTATCCTCCTATTCAACTCCATGAAAAGTGAAATAAATAGTAAAATATTGGAGTAGTTAGATCTCTAGTTGACAAAATCAAAAGGCAAGTGGACACTAGCCTTGTCAAGACAACTTGCCCCATCCAAAAATAGTAAGTAGTATGCACTGAATAATGCTCATGAAGGGAGCGCACCACTAAAAATAGGTACAATACCAAGTTAAGATGCTAGGTGTCCACATGGATTATGCCCTCCAAGAATGCATGCATGCAAGATGTAATAAAATAATGTCAACATAAGAGGATGTGCTTCAAGGTCCACCTAGAAGAACTCACTAAGTGCGCCCTCCAAGATGCATGAGTGATAAAATGATATAACAATCCTCCTAGGAGAATGCTCCAGAACAATCTCCTCCAAGAATAGCAAGTGGTCCACAATAGTCATGTGTAAGTGTGCAACAACTCCATGTATGAATGTCAAAGTGCCAACTAGATGGAGCGCTCCACAAGAAATGATGTGGTCAAACCCCAAAATAGAAAGTAGAAGTCTCCACAAGTGCGCCCTCCAAGACAATCTCCAAAAATAGAAAGGAAGAAATAATGTGCACCCTCCAAGAAGAATCTCCAAGAATAGAAAGAAGACCAAGTACTATGCATGCAAAAGCGACACGTGTGGCCCTCCAAGTATGCTACACGCCTCTCAATAAATGCTCTCCATAACCACCTCAAAAAAGATAATATGTGTGCCAAGTCAAAGAGTTGAGGGCACCCTCCAATGAAGGTCAAAAGATGCCAAGTGTAGCTGAAATATCCATGCAATAAAGATGAGAGAGCACCTATGAGAGGTGTGCTATAGAAGAGTGTGCCATGTAACTACTTCAACCACCCACACATAATAAAATACTCTCCATTGAAGTGCGCCATAGGAGAATGTGCCAAGGGTGGTTAGACCTCAATAATAAAATGTTACATCTCAACCACATCATAATGATGTCCAACCAACCCCAGAGAGTGTGCCAACCTCTCCAAGAAACAACAAAATAATGGATGCCTTGGAAACTGTGCCCAAGAAGGGAGGCACTCCATAATAAAGCCTCAACCAACTCCAATTAACCACTCCAAGTGTGAAAAGGAAGCTAATGAAGTAGGGTTCCCAAGCTATTAACCTTAATTTTGATATGTTAGATTAATTTAACTATTAACAGTCAAATCAACCTCAACATGTGTGCACAAAGGTTAATGTTGAAATAAAACCATAGACCCCTTCCAAACAGTGACCAACTCATTAAATCACCATGAACATATGTGCCAATAAAGGGTGCACTCTATTAAAGTGTTGTACCATGTAAATAAAAGATGTTCTCCCTAGCAAAACCCCACCATGATAACAACATAACGTAAATCCCAACTTAAGATGCACCACCACCAAGGAATTATTACATCAATCATCATCCAACCTTAGCGAAAGGTTAGATCACCATCAAATCATATGTAGTACCCCACCTTCTAACTCAAACTTAGGAAGTAACATATCAATGAGGGTAATAACATCATGAAACACATTCCCCCTTAGGTGATGTCTAGCAAATGTTACCTCATAAAGTTAAATCACCTAGGAAAATCCAACAAATGCAACATGAATCATCCCACCATAGCAACATCATAAGAGAAGGGGACATAAAGAAGTGCTAACCCATCCAATCATCAAGCATGTTCCCCATCAGACATCCAACACACAAGGACCATGTAGAACACCCCCTCCTAGTGACATCAATATCATACATCAACCCACTAAGTCACTAGGAAACATCAACAACAATGTCATGAAACATTTACCTCCTACCACCATCATCATCTAACCCCTTGGGGGGCTAGAACCATCATCCATATCCAAGATAAACATATCAACCATACCATAATGAGATAGAATGATCAACAAGGTAAGCACATGTAAGAAGACCACCAAGCAGCAAGTACAATCATCCAACCAAGGAGAAGTGAAACTCCCCCAACGAGAGACCTCCATCAAATGATCCAATGCCATGAAGAGAAGGGGCTTCATGAAGATGAATCCCCCCAAGTTGGTCCAATAGCTCCAAGGAACCAGCAGCAAATTTCCATCAATATGATGAAAATCACAATGTGGAACCTCATACAATATGAGATTTAATGCACCCAACAACCTGAAAAGGGTAAAACCCTCTCTTATTTGTATTTCACATAATGTGATCACTTTTATTCTTTCATTCTTTACACAAGTGATTAACCTATGCGCACCTTCACCTATTGTGCTCTCTTTTTCTTGGTTGTTATCGTTGTGATCTTCTCTCTCTAGTGCACTTATGGTTCAGCTGTAGTCAGGGTTTTATGTTGTGCTGCCCTAGTGCTAATTTTGTCTTTGTCTCCATCACACTTGTTAGGGATTTACGCTATGTTGACCTTGTGTTGTTTTCTCCTTTATTTATTGCAGGATTTAGGGTTTGCTAGTTGGTTCCATTTAATCCTCCTCACTCTTGTGAATCTGAACATGGTATCAGAGAGCCTGTGAACTTCCCTTTCTAATTTCGATGCTGGTTATTTTTCATGGTTGTTTATGCTGGTATCTTTTGTGATCAGAGTTTTTGTGTGGAAGAGTGCCTAACTTGGGGAGTATTGGGGTTCTTTTTCATGGTGTTATTATTGGTTGGAGAAGGACACCTTATTTGAGAATGTTTGAGCCTGTTCCATGTGCTTATTTGGAGATCCGGTGCATAGGATTGGAGCCTGTTTACCTGCTGATTTATCTCAGGCACTTTTCTTGTGTTGATCTGAGGCTATTGGCTGGTGGCATTGTTTTTTTGGGGGGGGACTGCATTGTTTTCTAATGTTCTATTTCAGCAGTTGTTTTGAGGCTTTTTAGCTGGTGGCATCGCTGAATTTGTCTGACTGCAGAACTGGAGTTTCAGACCACATTCTCTCTACTTGTTTTGAGGGGTTGATATGAGGCTTTTAGCTAGTGGCATAATTGTTGTTTTGTGACTGCAGAACCAGGGCTTTGGATCATCTTTTCTCACTCACTTTTGCAATAGGTCCAAAGTTTTTTGGCTAGTGGCATTGCTCTAGAGGTTGCTGAACTAGGGTTTTTGGGATCATTTTTTTCTAGGCCTTTCTAGGGTTTTGCTAGGGTTATAAACCCTCTTTTACAAAATTACAACCAACGCTATCTTTCTTTGTATGTTCCGCATAAAATTTTTCTCTCTCTAGGGCTGTGCTCCTTGGCTAAGACTTGTGCTATGCTAGTATAGATTCAATATATTGCAAATTTGTTTGAAAGAAGCTGACTTATTTGCGCTATCTTTGAACATAATGAACTCAAAGTGGATGATTACTCGTCTAAATGAGGCCAACTATCGTACTTGTGAAGATTAGATAAAGGAGAAATCTATATGCAAACTCTGTCATAGAGGGACATGCCTTCAAGTATTTCATGGTTCGTCTTTAGAAACTTGAAGAACTTGCAAGAGTAATAGTTTGCGACAACAATACTGCTGCAATAGTTCACACTGCAAAGTGTACTTGTGTCTGTGCCTAAGCTGATGGGCTCATTTTCACTTACCAAATGATTGAATGAAGAGGTGCAATCTTTGACAAAACTTCTAATCATGGTCCGCGAGGATCTTTCCCACTGTCTTATCGAAGATTCTTCTACTGATGACTCTCAACTTATCACAGTGGATCTTTTGCTGTCATAAATTTTTGTACATCCTCTTATTGATGTACCTTTTATGAGTGCTTCTTCAAGCACTCCTTTTTTGGGACAGATAGAGGATTCTTATGTTGGTCCATTATGGATGCACTATATTTGGCTGCATCATTTTCAGGGATATCTTGTGCCGATCTTTGTACTTTCAGGCTTCAGCAGACCACTGACAAAGATCTCCACTATACCTTAGCGAGAGGCCATCTTAACCAGCTTGTGGAAACATACTAGTGGGAGATATGGCCTTCAGGGGGTATTCTATGTAATGTCCTCACGACATAGCCCTTGTTCAACATTAAAGGGAGATGACTATCTCTTCGAGGTACCTTGTTTAGATTAAGGGGGGATGTTGATAACAGGGGTGTAATCTTATATTTCGGCCACAACCAACCCAATATTGAGTTGGGTATCTGTAAACCTTCTTTCATTTTGTATTTTGGCTACCACTGTCCTTGTATTGTGTTGGGTATTTATAAACCCACTCATTTGTATTTTGGCTACGACTGACCTTGTATTGAGTGGGTATTTATAAACTCCCTCTTATTTGTATTTGCCAGTTTCTCTATGTGACCTA
Organism: Picea engelmannii; assembly: GCA_009831015.1. Classification (NCBI taxonomy): domain Eukaryota; kingdom Viridiplantae; phylum Streptophyta; class Pinopsida; order Pinales; family Pinaceae; genus Picea; species Picea engelmannii. The sequence continues at coordinate 167,279 of ML812341.1, forward strand.
TTCAGTGTAAGTGGGGATGTTGAGAATAGTGTAAGCTTCACATTCGGGAATGGCTGACCTATATGTAACCATTATTATTAGGTTTGGATAAGGTCGACCTAGTCAAAAGGGGTTAGTTATGTGGGCCCATAACCCCTTTTGGGGAAAACATCCAACTACTTGAGAAGGGTACAAATAAATCCCCTCTTATTTGTATTTCACATCATATGATCTCTTTTACTCTTTTGTCTTTATGCAAGTGACTAACCTACAGGCACCTTTACCTATTGCGCTCTCTTTTTCTTGGTTGTTATGGTTGTGATCTTCTCTCTCTGGCATACTTGGTGATTCTCTCTCTAGTGTACCAATGGTTCAGCTCTAGCACACTTGTTAGGGTTTTATGCTGTGCTGTCCTTGTGCTGTTTTCTTCTTTGTCTCCAGCACACTTGTTAGGGTTTTAACTTTTATGCTGTGCTGCCCTAGTGCTGTTTTCTCCTTTATTTATTTCAGGATTATGGTTTGCTGGTTGGTTCCATTCAATCCTCCTCAGTGTTGTGAATCTCAACATTCCTCAACATGCAAGGGAAACCCTAATATGCTTTGTGGCAAGTTCTGCCAGGGTGAGAGAGAGCTAGGTGCCTCTCCTCTTCTCTCTTGCTTGATGAATCCAAATGTAGTTGTGGAAAAAAAGAGTTCAAATATGCATGCAAGGTAAACTTAGAGACAAGTTAAATGAGGGTCCCTTAAAATTGATGCATAATGATGTGGCCCACACCCAAAAATATTACAAAAGGTTCTGAGGAAGTAGGATTAATTAGATATGATCACAAATATGTATATGCTTGCGCATAAATAACATCCATAACCAAGTTATTATAAAAGAATACACTTCAGTATTATTGAAAAGTGCATATTTGTCTTTATAATCTTAAGATGATCATGGCATTGATCATGTAATATCTTCTTGTGTGGTGGAAATGTGTAGGATGTTCCTGCACAAGACCACATCTCGCTTTGATTTTGTTTAAAGGATAAATAGCATTGCTCAAGAGATGCAGGCTACCTAAACCTTGCTATTCCAACAGTACTATGCTTTGAAATATTTTTCATCTGAAAATATTTCAGATTCGAAATTGATCAAGTTTTCCCCATTTCATCAGGACACACCACTGCCTATAAACTAGTATAGAACAACCTATGTTCTAGTTTACCTTGGAATTATAGTTTCTTTTTCTTTTCTCTAATTAGTTAGCAAAATTTGCATTCAAGTGCTGCAAGTAGAACAAAATGTTGTAAAGTTGAAATGTTCCAAGACTAAATCAGGAACCTAACAGACATTGCCAAGCTTGCAGAAAGTAAATCAGAGAAATTAATCATTAAACAAATTGCAGGTAATATCATTTCGATTTGGACTGGATAGATATTGCCCAAAACCAAACTTAATCAAGAAATTTGTTTGCAATTGTAAATAGGTTCTTCACTCCTTGAGTGCGTTCAATAGATATTATATAAAACAAAAATAGAGTAAATATCAACATAATTAATAGTAGACTCAATTATTTCCCTACTTGGTTTGTGTTCGAATTGATATTATTAGAAACTGAAACCAAGTTTAGACTTTAAAACTAGAATAATTTCAGAATATTGAAACAGCTGTAATAAAGTGGTTTTCCTGTGACAAATAGAATGAGATTCACCAAAGCACAGAAATAAAGATGAAGATATTTGAACTAAGTATTTCAAAATGAAAATAAAATCCTACACATCTATCATCCATGCAATATAACATTAGGAAATGATCACTTTATTGAAATTGCTTTAGCTCAAATCAATATCCATGCCATCTGAAGTATGTCACGGATTTTCCAAAGGTGGCCAGAGAGAAGCCATGTGAAACATGCTTCACTTAGAGGCCAAACGAACCCCTTGAGGACTGAACTAGAAAGACATGGTCAATGACCGAGAGACTGAATATATCAACAATTCCTCACTTTCTATCTGCCTCATCATTCACCCTCGAAGGGTGTACAATTTATATACAACTGATCATATAAAAAATGGAAATAATAGTTACAAATATGATCTAGTGGGGGTGAAACAGTTACAATTTAAAATTAATTCACCTGAAGTGGCACCCAAAATGGACAGGCAGGTAGCCTGAACTAATCTTTGTATTGTTGGCCCATGAAGTGTCTTCAATATTGATCATCTGCTTGGAGGTGAATTTGTGCATGTAAGATAGGAAAAGAGTGGCATATTTACTCCTTCGAGATTTGCAAATGGCAGTGGTCTCAGCCCTTTTAATCTGCAATGTCCCTGTAGCTAAATGGACACTACACTATACCAAGTATTGATAATAGCAACTATAAGAGAAATAAACAATAATGAGAAAGAGTGAAAGTTGAGGTGCCTGCACACCTAGGGTTGGAACTTAGAATGCCCTTGCGATTCCTAATATATGGAGGAAGGCATCTCCATGTGATGCTCTTTTAATCTGCAATGTCCTTGTAACCAAATGGGAACTACACTATACCAAGTACCGATAATGGCAACTTCAAGAGAAGGAAAGAACTAGGGTTGGGGGTACTATCACACCTAGGGTTGGAATGCCCTTGCAATTACTAAAATATGGAGGAATACATTTTCATGTGATATCTATTGAAAGAGAGTAGTCAAGTGAGTAACAATGTTGATCGATAATAGATTGGATTGATTATAGGCGAGGGGGGGGATCACTTTTAATCCAAGTTGCATGAAACATGTACAAGTTTCCGAAACAAGAATGCCTAGAAACGTGACCCCCCAAAAAATGGGTACTTGGGGGAAACACGGTATATAAAAAATAAAAAAATAGAGATATATAGTTTTTTTTAAATAACACATTATCTTGCAAGAAGATAAGATTGATACACATAAATGACATTTTAGAAGGAGTTCCATGTCGATATTAACTTCATAGATGATTACATGATGCAAAATCCAATAGTTGGTGGTCTTGACTAATGTCAATCCGATACCCTCGTACATGATAGAATCCAGTGGAAATTCTACAATCCTGCCAATCCTAAAATCTTGAAAACTATTAAGTTTGTTGAACTCTGAATGTGATATGAACTTCTACTTTCTCCATATGAAGTTCGATGAGGTTGGAACCACTCTCAAACATCCTCAAACAATTAATGGTAATCTTAAAAATTTAAGTAAAAGAATAGAAAAGGCAAGATAAAGGAGAATGTCATATTTCCATTAATTACCAAGGTCACAAATTCCTCAAAGCTCAATCCCCTATCTTTGTTTTTTCTTAAAGGGTCGTTGGCATGGACAAGGCAACATTTTCCTATGGGTCCCATGCCCTTCTTGAGCACTTAGGTAAGCCTGTAAACTTACAAAAACTGCTCGAAATGTTACTAAAAATGATTGAAGCGCCTTGGAAACATCATCGGTCGTACCGTACGGTACAACCAATGGCGTTTCGTACCCGTTTCGGTGTTTCCAGGCATTTCAGGTACTTGCATGCTAGCTGGAGGGGGGGTGTTTTCTGCAACATAGCTTTTAATACATTTCTCATACTAACACTTAATATAGTGTCGAGTCATTCATGCATGCAACTAACATCTTTCAACTAGCTCATTGATAACTCATTAATATGAGTAACTAACACTTTTCAACTAACTTAGCAATGGGTCATTAATGAGCTAATAGCTCATGTACAAAATATGTTGTGTAAGGTCACAACATGCCCTATGCCTTAGTAAAGCTTGTCCCAAGGCTATCTCTAATACTATTACTAATCACTTATTAACTGTTTACATAATAAAAGTGGGTTTGATTATAAAATATGGCTTGTATTAACATATTATACAAGTACTACCCTATGAAAGTTGGTGGCTAATAAATACAATAACTTTATGTATTACATCCATAAGCCGTTTTCTTCATTTTGTTGTGTTCTGTACAAAACATGCACTTCTTGTCTAAAAGGGATTGAACTAAAATCATAAGGAAGGACTTGGTAGAACTGCAACTAGTACCCAAAGTGATTCTCTCATAGCCAAATAGGCAAGATGAAGTCATACATTGCACACCTTGGACTTGGTACGACTACATTCATTCCCTTACCGAAAGTCCTGGTAGAGATTAATATTGGTGATAACAAGTCTCTTCTCAATGGGATACCGAGACTTGTCATTGTTACTATATTGATATTTGTGGCTTCTTTCTATTGCAGCTAATGTCATCTTGGAAAGTTTTATGAGAGGATTATCTGCTTGGATAACATTTTTTGTAATGCTTATCTATTCTTTACCATATTCAATGATTGCATTCTCTTTAACATCCCCTTCACATGAAGACCAATCACTATGCACAAGTGGAGATTGAACATAACCAACACAAACCCAAACATAAGAGAGTGCAACACTTGATAGGTGCCATTAGTAAAATCACTTTATTAAGAATGAAAAAGAATCACACAATGATAAATTACAAACGAGAGTTGGGTATATATACATCATTTGAGAGGTGGGGCCTTTTCCTTGTTATCACAAAATATAGCACTTGTGCAAAGGCTTCACAAGATGCTTGACAAGTGTAACATATGGAAGTATTTTCCACTGTCACCTAAGAAGTACTTCCATGTTGAGATTGTAGCAAGGAAGGTCTTCCATCATCATCACAACGTCCTAGGATGATGGAGGACAATGAAACTTAGGCTAAGTTGATTAATTAAATGTTTTCCTAAGTCCAATTTAGGAAAAGAACTGTTCATGTGTTATAATTTTTAGTTGACATTATTGGGTACTTTTTCTAAAGTTAAAGTGAAAAATAATTTAAGTTGTGGTCTTTTAATCTCAACCATTGATTTCATCATGAGGGTGAGGGTTGATCTCAACCCTCAATCCTTTTGGAGATTAGGGTTTCACTTGCTCAATGAAGAATAAAGAGATCAACTAGGCTAGAGGGGCTCACAAGTGAGAGAGAAATCAATTATAGAGACAGATCGATTGCAGATTCCTAGGTGAGAGTTTTTGCAGGAGGACGAAGGAGAGTCTAGCAGGTGAATCGACTCACATCTTCACCAAATCACAGAGGCTAAGCTTAAGATCCGGCAGGGTCGTACAAAGTGATGCAGGAGGGTCGTACATTCACGCAAAGGCTCGCTTTCTAGCCAGTGTTTCATTCTGGTTCTGTTTTGGAGGGTCTAGGGAGGCCGTATGGTTTTGTTGGAGAAGGTTTCGCTGAAGATTATTTAGCTGTTGGTAGAGGCCGATTTACTTTGTAAGAAATTTCCATATTTTCCTGCTCAGAAATAATAAAATCTCAGATCTGTTGCACCGATTTTCCCACCTTGGGTTTTTCCGGGGACTATTGTCCAAAAATAAGTGTGTACATTTGATGTGATTGTTGTCTACTTTTACTTTTAGTTCCTGGTAATTTATTTTTGTTGTATTTAATTTACTGTGAAGAAAAACCCTAAATAATCAGTTAAAAATTAATTTGATTGGTTTAAAGTGTATCGGGTTTCAAAATTTTCACATGGTATCAGAGCAGGACTGTTAAAGAGACAATATCACAAGTGGGTTTTCAAGATCCAACATAAATCTGAAGTTTCAGGTAGAGATTTAAGGAAACCATCATATTCCCTTGCGCCTAGGGTTTCAACATAAAAGGAAAAGCAGAGGTAGGTTTTGAACATAACACTTTCAGAAAATGGCCATGAGTTTGAGGGTGGAAGACATGTTACAAGGGGCTCATAATTACCCCACCTGGAAAGAAAGGATGACAACGATATTGGAAGTTAATGATGTGTCAGAGCATGTCAGTGACAAGGCAACAACTCCCATAGGTGCAACTGAATTGGTCGTCTAGAAGAAAGGTGAGGCTAAGGCCAAGAGCCTAGTTCTTGATGGGATAAAGGACCATGTTGTCCCACATATATCAGGAAAAGCTGAGGCAAAAGACATGTGGAAAGCCCTAAGTGACCTCTACCAAAACAAAAATGAGAACATAGTGATAGCTCTGGGCAAGCAACTACGTGGAACCAAGATGGACAAAGGTGAGGGTGTAATACCTTATCTTACCAGGATAACACAGATTAGGGATGAACTTGTAGCAGTCGGTGAAAAGACCGAAGATCCCGAATTGGTGCGTATTGCACTAGATGGATTTACTAAGTCATGGGACGTTTTTGTCCGTGGTGTGGTAGCTCGAGAGAAGCTCCCCGATTGGCAACGACTGTGGGATGATTTTGTGCAGGAAGAGATTAGGATTGGTCAAGCAAGACCATCATCTTCAACTCATACATAGGAGGAAGAAAGTTTGGCCCTTACAGTCAAAACAAAGGGAAATAAGAAGAGGAAAGGTGGAAAGAAAAACATTGACTTCTCAAAAGTCAAGTGCTTCTAGTGTCACAAGTTGGATCACTTTGCATCACAGTGTCTAGAGAGAAAGAAGAAGAAGCCACATATGGCAGCTTCAACAATAGTGGATGAGTTTGCCAAGTCATTTGAGGAGGATTTCTGCTTCATAGCATGTCTGTCTAGTACAACTGTTTCAGACATGTGGTTTGTAGACAGTGGTGCATCTTGTCCTATGACAGGGCAAAAAGAGTGGTGTACTAGGCTATGGGAAGGAGGTGTAAATCTAGTCATTGAGCTAGGGGATGCCAGATGCTACAAGGCGCAAGGAGTTGGCACAGTCTCATTTCAAAGGGAGTCCGGGAAACCACTTTGTTTCAGTGATGTGTTATGTGTTCCAGGGTTGACCAAGAACCTCATCTTAGTCTCTACTCTTGAGGATAAGGGATATGAGGTCACTTTCCATAAAGGAAAGGTGTTCATTAGACCAGGTAGGTCAGGTGAGAAGATGGACATGATGATTGGGGTTCGAGAGGAGAAGGTCTACAATGTTGGAAATACTAGAACAACTGAGAGGGGGGGGGTGAATCAGTTGTTTATAAGCTTAAACAATTTTATGCCTTTTAAACAATTATTAAGATTTCTTCATGTGTCATCAACCAATCATATAGCATATGAACAGTAAGAGTAAA
>ML812341.1:174405-185425 GCA_009831015.1 Picea engelmannii
GTCGGGATTTCGCATATCGCGAAATCGGGGATTTCGTTGTAGAGTGAACTTTGCATTATGAAATCTCGATCCCCGAATTGCCGATGAGGCCTCCTGGCTGCCACGTGTCCATACAAATGAACGGTCCAGATCCCTGCTTGATTTAACGGCTGCGATTAAATCGCGAAATTGCGTCTCGCGATTTCGGGGTTTTCATTGTCGAGTGAACAGGACATTTCAAAGTCCTGATCCCCGATTTGCTCCTTTGGGTTATCTCTCTCGCAACTTTTACAGATCTGACGGCCCTCGTTCTTTCGGGAAATTTGTATGAGATCCTACGGTCACTGACTCTTCTTCCTTTTTCCTCTGTAATTTCTTGCTGCGCGCGTTTTCTTCAAGACTGTTCCTCCTGAGCTTTTACTTCCAAATCCCCACGTGGTTTTATCCTTCTTATCCTGCTGTCTCTACTGTTGCCATTAATGACAACAACCATCACTGCATTCTATCCACTGAATTTGCTAACATACAAGTTATAGGTTCAACCGGGGAGAGCATTAGTGAGTTTCACCACAGATATAGGTGAGTTGTGGCACGAGAGGAAGACACATATTCATTTTGGTGCTTTGGGGCATTTGAGGGAGGCATTCACTGGATTGCCTAAGATTACAACTGAGAGACATGACCCTTGCAAGGGTTGAGCATTGGGAAAGTATTCCCAGAAACCCTTTCCATCTAGCGAGCACATATCCAAGGGAGTACTGGATCTGATACACTTTGACGTATGTGGGTCGATGAGTGGTTCCAGATACTTTGTCTTGTTTATTGATGACTACTCCAGGAAGACCTGGATTTACTTTCTAAAGACTAAGGATGAGGTCTTTGGGAGGTTTCAAGAGTTTAGAGCTTTGGTAGAAAACCAGACTGGGAGAAAGATTCGGGTCTTAAGATCGGATAATGGGGGAGAGTACACCTCCAAGGAGTTCGAGGATTATTGCACAACAACGAGGATCAAGAAGGAACTCATAGTTCCTTACAATCCTGAAAAGAATGGAGTGGCCGAGAGAAAGAACATGACTGTGGTTGGAGCAACACGAGCTATGATTCATGATCAGGGATTGCCATTGTTCTTATGGGCAAAGGCAAGCAATGTTGTAGTATATTTGTAGAATAAGAGTCCCCACACAGTTTTGGGGAAGCAGACACCTGAGGAGAGATTTTCAGGTACTAGGCCAGATGTGAGTCATATTCACATATGGGGTAGTGTATGTTACTATTATGTCCCTTCAGAGAAGAGGACAAATTTGGAACCTACAACGATGAAGGGGTTAGTTGTTGGTTACAGTGAGGCTCCCAAGGCCAACATGATCTATGTTCCTACACACAGGAAGGTTATTGTGTGTTTAGATGTGCAATTTGAGGATGAACATGCATTGAGGAGATCGAAGGATTTGCTAGCAAGTGTAGAGAGCCAACAAGGATAGAGTAAAGGAGTCTAGGAGCAGGAGGCACATAGTCAGAAGACAGGATCACAGGAGCAGACACAGGATACATGTGTTCAGAGGGAGACTATTGGACATGATCATCATGAGTGAGTTGATGATGAGGAGAAACAACATGATGCAGTTCTCCCTAGAGCAGATTACTATGCCACGACCTAAGTGGTACAAGTCCAAAGTCAATGATTCTAGGTTGGAAGGGCTTCCAGAGAGGGACTTCAGACGAAGCAAACCACCAGAGAGACTTGGATATATGGCATTGATGACTCAACTCATTGATGTTGAGCCTTCTAGTTATGAGGATGCTGCATGGCATAAAGTGTGGCAGGAGGCCATGATGGAGGAATATGCCTCCATTATGAAAAATGATGTATGGGAGGTAGTTTCAAGGCCAGAGGATAAAAAGGTGGTTGGATCCATGTGGATCTACAAAGTTAAGCATGCAGCAGATGGAAGCGTGGACAAGTACAAAGCCCGCTTCGTGGCCAAGGGGTTTTCACAACAAGAGGGAGTTGACTATGAGGAGACTTTCTCTTATGTGGCCAGGTATTCTTCAATCCGAGCAGTCATTTCATAGGCATCAGAGAAGGGCTGGAGCGTTCATCAGATGGACGTGAAGACCACCTTCCTTAATGGAGTTATTGAGGATGAGGTATATGTGGAGCAGCGGAAGGGATTTGAGGTTGGCAGCAGAGAGGCGCATGTGTGCAGACTGAGGAGAGATTTGTATGGGTTCAAGCAGGCACCTCGGGCATGGTACTCGAGGATTGAAAGCTACTTGAGGGAGATGGGCTTCCAATGGAGTGAGGCAGATCCGAACCTGTATTTTCTTGTAGGGAAGGAGCCTCTTATACTGGTACTTTATGTAGATGACCTATTTTTCACTAGAGATGAGCAACTGATAGCAGATTGCAAGGTCAACCTTGCAAGAGAGTTTGAAATGAAAGACCTTGGATTGATTCACTATTTTCTAGGGTTGGAGGTTTGGCAGATGGATGGGTGCTTCTTCCTAGGACAAAGGAAGTATGCAATAGATATTTTTCTCAGGTTCATGATGATTGATGCAGGAGCATCGCTCCACCTTATCAAGCGCCAAAAAGCCAGTGCATCAACGCACAAGGAGGAACAAATTCCAAGGGAAGAGATGCGCCAACCCTCTCATTTTGAGCCTAAATTTAAATTTTTTAATGTAATTAAATGTACGTTAATGTTTGGAGGCTCATGGAAGGCCAATCCCATGTGCTTGACAGGTCGAGTTATTGTAATGAGTGGAGTCACCTTTAATGGCTGAACAGTAGGTGGATCTAGATCCAATTCGGACTAGATGGCTATTCAATGAAAATTAATGCGAGTAGATGGAGGAAGGCTCAAGAGCCCCTCCTTTGTAAAAGATTGTTGTTTTTCGAAATTCATTAGGAAGATCAGGAGTGAGTGCATTAAGGAGCTCAAGAGAGGAGAGGAGGGAAAGAACTGAGACTCAGTTGCAGTCCAGTCTTGTAAACCTTGTACAAAGCATTCAAACTAATACAAAAGTAGTTTTTCCTGCCTATGAGGTTTCTGTGTGTTTCTATGGTTGTTTCTGAATGTGTTATTAATTGTTTTATGTGTGTGTTTTATGAATGCTGTTAGATGCCATGGATGCATATTTGTTTCCATTTGCAGGAATAGATAGAAATTCTCTATCTACAGTTTTTTTGAGTGTTCTGGGCTCTTAGGCTTGTGCAAGGAGTGCACACCAGAGTGTTGAAAGCTCTATGAAGCCAATGCAAGGAGTGCGTTTTGGACTCTGTTTCAAGTTAAAGGAAGAGCATGCCAGGTGGGCACACCAGAATCATAAGCTCAAAAGGAGTAGTGCAAGAGAAGCACATCAAAGTTACTGAATACTCCGAGGAGAAGCAGTGCAAGTCTGCACAGAAGTGCATGGAGGGTGCAAAAATATTTTCAAAAAAGTCTTCAAGACCGAGTCTCTCAGAAGCTCAGAGTGCAAGGAGTGCACAGAGATGACACTTTGTCAAGTGTTAGTCGAATTTGGAAGGCAAGCGCAAGGAGTGCGTATGAGGCCAAATATTTCAAGATTCACAAGCTCGTAAGACAAAGCGTAGAGTGCCAGAAGGGCACGAGAATTTGATAAGGAGAAAAGGGTCGAGTCCCTTAGAAGTATGCGCAATTTCAAGTTCAGAGGGGAGTTAGTGTCGGAGTGCACAAAACCAATGCAAGGAGTGCACCGATGACCGTTAGAAAAGTCCATAAGCTCAGGAGGACAAGCGAAGAAGTGTCAGGAGAATAAAAGAAATTGTTGAAGGAACATGTTGTTCCTGAGATTAAACTTAAGGCTCAAAGAGTAATGTCAGGCATCAAGAGTGTTTAAAGAGAATGTTTTAAAAGAGTGTTTTTTCTACCTTTAGTTATATAAGAAATGATCCTTAAATGAAATTAATAATAGAATAGTACAGAGGCCGTATTCCGTCGTCTGAGTCACAATTATAATATCAAATGGTGTGAAGGAAACTTACAAAACTGTTAAACAAAGCTAGGCATCAATTGCAGATGAGTCTCACCTTGTTTGCAGTAGAATAAAAGTAGAGAGTGTACCCTTGAACATGATATGAAATGTAGTAATTCAAACAGCTTGCAGGTCTTGCGTTACTTATAGTAAATACAAAGGAAAAATTGTTTACTTAATGAATTGCTGATATAATGTGATTACAGTAGTTGTGATACTAAATTGCAATCAATCACTTATCAAGGAATTACATAAGGAAATTCAAAAATATGGAAATATAAAAGAAATACACTACTCAAACTGAACGAAAATTAGAATCTTTGTGTGCACTTGTATTAATACTCATAAATGAGAGTTTTCTCTATTACATCTGGCAAGAAGCAGCCCTGAATAGATCTTGAATCTATGTATTTATATAAAAACTGTCACTACTCAAAACGATTGGACTTCTTACAATAAAAATAACATATATTTGAATAAGACAACAGTATGTAAAATTTGATGAAATCCGCTGGTGTTCTCCTCTGTCTCTTCATCTGATTGGCAAAAACACCTCCTTTATTTAATCGTTCGGGCTGAACACAACTGTCGTCTGGCCTCCTTAATAATTCAACACATTGTCTTGGCCGTTTTCGTTTGTTTCCATCTGTCCCTCTAGATATGCTCAACAATGTAATGGAACACAGTTGGGATCATGGAGGAATGATTATCAGATGAGTAGCACTGCATGGTTCATCAAGGAATGCATAACGAACATAAGAAAATGTAATTGTTTGTGGGAAATATGACCATGGAATTAGTGTAGGTTAGATTGTGAACGAAAGAGATAAGTGGTTGTAGGAAGGTGAAAGGTTGAGAGGGTAAAAATCACTGGTACTGTGCATGTTTCCTTAATTGCTTCCAGCTATGCTTGCTTTTCCATGTTCAATACATTGGTTGCATCTATTCAATAATTCCACCATGAACTTTGAGGGCTCGATTGTTTCATTTACCTCAAAAGTGAATAATCTTCTCTCTACCTAAGGCAACTTTTCTTGGATCCTTTTTATTTCCTAAGCTATGGCTTGGAGGTGTGAGCTTGGACTTACTAACCATTTATTGATCTTAAGAAGATCAATTTGGCTCATTTCCTGAATGGCTGTTAGAGTTTCTTCCTTGCTCTTTTTGGAATTCTGTTGGTTCATTTCAATATCAATTTGCCCCAAGGCTTCCGAGATAATAATTCCTTCAAACTCAATTATCTTATTATCTAACAATGACAACGCTTCTAGGCAATCATCCTTTACCTCCCTGGCTAATCTTTTGCTTTCTGCCAAATTGGTTTCCCAGACCTTCAGGGCCATATCACCTCGTAATTGTTCAGAAGGAGAGAGCAGAGGAAAATAAGAGACATTATCTTTGTGCACCAATATGATAGCTTCTTGAAACCTAGCCCGGGTTGACCAAGCTTCTCTTTCTTTGACATAGATGTCCTTCAGAGAAAGGTCTACTACCCGATAACACTTTTGTATAACATCAACCTTCAGAAAAAGGTCCTGCTGGGCAAATTCCAGTTTCTCGTTTATTTCTAGTGCTTGAGTTTGGAAGGCCGAGATATCTATTGAGGTAGCTTCAGTTAGGTTCAACCTAGCTTGCAGTTGTTTTATTAATCCATCACGCTGAGTGACCAGTCCTTGGTTGGTTTGTGAACTCTGATGGAGCTCCTCAAGGTTGGCCTGAAGCTGTTGGATTTGCTACTGATCACAAGCTCTGGTTCGCTCAAAGTATTGACTCATCTTGTTCCTTATACTCTGTTCTGTGGCTTGTATTTGACTTTGCAAGTGCTCTACCAATAGACACTTCTGTCGCAGCTATTCGACCAAATTGTCCATAGACCATTGATTGGCCGTGGCAAAAGCACCTAATGAACCTGCAACTTCTTTTGCGAATTCTGGATCACCTCGATTATTTCCATCATACACCATTCTCTGCCTTTTAGTTATCACTCCATCTTTTTGGTGTGATTCCCTTTTCACGATGGCCTTCCGTTTTCTACTAGAGAAGAAATTCGAAGGAGGCATCTCTTCAAGTGAGATGGGGGTAAGATCATCTACAAAAACAATTTCGGAATTAGGATTTCTGAGGTTGTATTGCAGACGTGTCAATGATGTAATGGGAGTACCAATCTCCATAGATTGTTGTTGCTCTGTTTTATTTGAGGTACCAACAAGGGTGGTTGGTGATGAAGGAGGCACCGTTTGTCCCTGTTTTAGGAAGGCTTCGAGTTGAGCCTTTGCCTGGGGGCCTAGCTGACCTGACAATGATGCTTCTAATTTCTGTGTCAATACCTCCAAGCTCTTCTGGGTTTCCTCAAATTTATGTTTACCAGAGTGACTGGCTTTAGAACCTGTTGACTTGGCTTCCTGAGAAGGAGTGGCTATTTGCTCTCCTTGTAGTACCTTCGGTAGGCTATTCCGCTTGTTCTTTTGAAAACTGATAAAACCAGCCTGTTGATCCGGGGCCAGGGTTTGGAATCTGTTGCGTACCTCCTCATAAGACCTAACTCCCCTGAATATTTCGTCATACGGGGAGTTTTCGTGTACATATATTTTCATGTTGAACTGGGCCAGGTGGTTTTCCACAATCTTGTGTGGGTCGTGTCTTTTGAATTCGATGTCAACCAATTTGACATCTTCCTGAGCCGCAACCTCCACTTTGGAGTGACCGAAATCCAACAATGAAAACATGCCAACTTGAATAGGGAAAGTCAACCATACCTTTTTTTGCCCTGCCTTCAGCTCTTTGTTGATGCCTTCTATTACTGTCTGGTAGGCCACTTCTCTGCATACCAATTGATCCGATAAAAATCGCGGGAGAGCATGGGGAGGAACCGAACACCCAAAAACTCTGATATAGGAGAAGTTCTCCTTAATAAACCAATCTGCTAGCTTACCCAGATTCCCCATAATCCTGTTTGAAATTCGAGGAGGTGGGTGGCCATACATGGCTATATGAACCGGAACCACAACACAGATTTCATAGAAGAAATCTCTGGCCTTTTCTTCCCATAGATTGGAATGGTGGAAATGAATGGGTTTGGTATTGGTCGGGGTCCAGCTCCAATTCATCAATGGAAAAGGTGTCATGAAACAAATGGTGTCCATGATATATTCCGACATGTAAAAGGGGGTGGGCTGTCCCTTTGACTTCCCTGTTTTATATTCGGAAATCCCTTTGGCCAAGTTTTTGGACAACATTTTGGCCCAGTTGAAAGTGTAACCCTTTGCTACCTCGTGCATGATGGATACCCATTCCACCGAGAAGTGCGTAGGGCTCTTCTTCCCGAATATTCGACATAGCATGATGGCTACGTACACCATATGAGCGTCCAAAGACGTTGTGGCATATACACCATGAGCATCAGTTTTTAATCTCTCCGGGTGCCCCCACCAAGACTTGATTATATCGGGACATCTCCTGTCGTATCGGAGGCACTTCTTTTGCTCGAACTCTAGAATGAATGCAACGTTGAATGTATATCGAGGATTAGGGGAGAGTTTGTACATTACTTGCATATGTTCTGGTCGGAAAGAGCCGACAAAAACCTTCTGATGGTTGACGATGCTCCTGGTATGGACGTCAACCTACTCCAAGGCCCAACTTATCATGTCATTATAAGGCATGAGCCTCGACTGCATCGCTATTTTGTGCAACTTTGACTGCGCTATATGTCTGAGTTTAGTTGTATAAGTGTCGCCCTCTTCTTCGACAGAGTCCTCAGGACAGTTGATGATTTCACGCTCTAGAATATCGAACACCTGTGCCCAAGATTTAACAGTGTATGTGGTTTGTAGCGTGGTGTCCGACAGAACATCCGCATTTGGATTTGAATCCTCGCCTGCCGCATCAGGCTTTTTGATCATTTTTCATGGCGCCATAACTTCTAAGGAGACCGAGTGAAATCACCTGTTGCAGAGAAAATTTGTGAGTCTCTCAAACACATAAAGCTTGCTAATTTGCAGAAGGTGAAAATGAATTTGAAATCGGAGTGATTTTATTCAAAACAGACTCATCACTTTTCGTATAGCTCCACTGACGGAAATTTATTAGTGTTTGATGGGAAAGTCTACCTGCCGATCCGCGATCCGCGTTTGAATCAATATCCTTAACTAGTCGTAAATGCCATCAACACTTCAACGGTTCGCGTTCGGTAGTTTTCGATGTGACAGAGTGGGAAACTTCCCGAATATTGAATCCGTGAAAAGATTAATCTTTGAAAAATCATTTGTAAAACTTTAATTAATCATGTTTAAGGTAGTGCGTTAACTTCAAGTGTTTTGAGATTTCAGACTTCGGGGACTTTCAATGTATCTCGAGAGGGACTTTCCGAAAAACAAAATGTGAAGCAATTAATTATCTGGTAATTTATTTTAAGTCCTAATTAATTGGACTTAACTTGAATTATTTCGGGAGTTCGGGCTTCGGAAATTTTAGAATATCATTCAGGTGAAACATCCGAAACTCCAACTACAAAGTCATTAATTATCTTTTGATCATGATTAACTTAGTTATTTAACGTTTAACACTTCGACATTTCGGTGATTTGTGAATTCATTCTCTGCTAAAATCCCGAAGGACCATCCCCCGTAGGGATGTGTCATAGACTAGGGCATTCCGACGTGTCGAGGAAGGGGAGGGGCCACATGTCAACTCAGGAAAGACTCGAAAGGTACACGTGTCCTGTGACTTGTGCCTTTGAAAAAAAAAGGTTTAGGAAAAGCTATGAGAAGACATCTTCGGGTTTCAGAGCTTCGAGGTTTTAATTGTTAGGACTTATTACAACATTCGAGGCGCGGAGCTCCAAAACGACCGTTAGAGATTCACTTCTTTAAAATTGAGGCGGCTCCAAAATCTCGAAGGTATTAGGATCGTTCGATCAAAAGGAAAAAATCCTCAACGACGGATATCGTGCGCGCCTTGTTATTTACCAACCAACAAAGGAAATTGATTTAAATTTAAAATGTCATTTACCAATTTTCCGTTTCCTTTGGGTAGAATTATATTTTCATGAGGCGAGAAGTATAGGGTTTCAAAAGTTCAAAATTGTATGTGTTCCAACAGAACAGAGGGTAGAATCCCTTAAGAGTCTGATTAATTTCAATCTCAGGAGAGATAGTTCAAGTCTACGCAGAGTCTTGTGTAGGGAGTGCATAGAAATAACACCCGTCCAAGTGTTGGTCAAGTCTACGAAGGTAGGCACGAGAAGTGTGCTAGAGACCGAAATAAATTTCGAGTACAAGTGCTTAGAGGAGGAGACTTAGAAGTTTTTCCTAAGTCCAAACAGTTTGAAGTGTTCAGGGGAGGCATCCGAGGTTCGATTCACCTCGAGTAGATAAGCTCAGGAGGAGTCAGAATCATCAAGGTCCGTTAGATCTGGAGAAGCAACACGGGGGATAACTCTGTTAGTTGTGAAGACAACACGCGTTCGACAGAAGTCGCGGGCCGGACTCAGAGGAGGAGCTAGCGAGGACTGTAGATCAATGGACAAGATCTGTTCGAAAAGTCGCAGAAGAGCTGACAATCGTCATATCTGGTGGAGTTGCGCGAGGGATAACAGTGGAAGTCCTTCGGACTTCACACATTCGTGAGTTTTGGAGCGCAAAGGAGCGGGGACTGTCGAAGTCCCGGAGCCCGAAGTACATCTGGGCTGTTGATCGGAAGGAACACGTGTCAGTAGATCCGTGAGTTCGGAGAACCGACACTCAAGAAGGAGGAGGTTATACAGTGCAACGGGGAGAATCTTTCGAAGCTTCGAAGAGCGAAAAAGATCTGGACCATCGGTTTGAGGGACGTGTGGCATGAAATCCTGAACTCTGAAGGACTAGCATTCTAGAGGATATTAGTATTAATGTTTTATGCCATTATTATAGTTCTTTGCATTTCAATAGATAAGAGAAACATAATAACAAGATCATTGAGAAATACACATTTGCAAGAGACACAACATTTATCTTGGGAAACCCTCTAGGGGAAGAAAACCCAGCAAAAACTTCCTTATCATAAATTGCCAATACAATGTCAAGAGATAACTCAAACCAATACAGAAAGTCCTTTCCAAAAGATGCGCCACTCTTCTCCCTCTCTCTTTTGCCGGTAACAGATCAGACCTTGTCTCTCAAACTGAGCAAGTGAGTTGTGTTCAAATGAGGCGCTAGCCTCGTTTATTTATACAAGTTCTGGCATGTGTGAAGTGTCTCTTCACTGGCAGGGCCGACTTCTTAATCTGGGTGCGTAAACCCGCTTTTATTATATTTCTGGGTCTTCTTATTAACTGCTGGGGCCGACTTCTTATTCTGCCTATTATAATTGTTTATTGACCAATCCACAAAAGGGGATTTGGTCCTAATACAATTACCGACATGATTAATCCACAATGGGGATTAATCCTATGAATAAAATAACAATAATAATAAGAATACTCTTTGCAGTTACATTATTTCAACACTCCCCCTTAACAAGAAGGGTATTCTTCATCAGCATCAGGCGAGAGAGGTCTGCATCATCAGTGGTATCAGGAGGACAGTATCGTCAATATCATCTTGAAACATTGGCTAACATATTTACGAGTCATTGAAAGTTTTCTTCATCGGTAGCATCATCATTCTCGAAAGAATGCTATCATCATCTACATCAAATATGTATCAGTAAAAAATGATACCTCATCATAGCACTAGGCTGGCAGTACTACATTGGCTCAATGTCACAACTGTTAAGCTGATAGCTCAGTGTCGGTCACATCTTTCTTTACGTCTAACAACTAGGTCAGAAGTAAGGAATATCATCATCTCGCTTTACGTCTAACAACTAGGTCAGAAGAGAGGAATTACAACGTCATGCTTTACGTCTAACAACGAGGTCAGAAGCATGACTCATCTTGCTTTACGTCTAACAACGAGGTCAGAAGCAAGGAACATCATCATCTCACTTTACGTCTAACAACTAGGTCAGAAGCGAGGAATCACAACGTCATGCTTTACGTCTAACAACGAGGTCAGAAGCATGA
>ML812341.1:201426-212875 GCA_009831015.1 Picea engelmannii
ATCATGTTATTAGATTTATCATTGAGCAAATGTAGAATAATTGTGTAAATGAAAATGGAATAATGCTAAAACGAAGTTGTTATTGTGTATGTGTTTGAATAAATGATTATTTGCTTAGCATCTTGTGGATGGGTGCTACACAACCGATTTCCTTAATCTCGTTCCTGTACAAAGCAGAAAAACAAAAAGGCTCAACAACGAACATACAATAGCAGCAAACCACACCCAACCAAGAATTGCGTGGCCGCCACAGTCAACTGGGACAACAAACACGGGTTTCCCAAACAGATGTTAGACAGACGCTTCAACCCAACCAGGCTCAACAATTATGGGACATTCGATTTTCCCAACCATCCATACAGAACAGACTCACGGTTCTGTGTTTCGGGGATGCGTGATAAGAAATCCACGTGAAGGTCGAACACATACTCGATGGTTTTGACAAAGGGCGTACCGAATCCTCCAGAAATCAACACATACCTTTTTTGGTTTCAGAGTTGCGTGAGGGTATTCTTGCAGAGGTCATATAGGATTCTTGGTTTAGACAGTCAATGATAGAATGGAGGAGGAACCCCCATCATGGCTCAACTCAACAGTTTTAACTGCGTGCACTTGGGTTGACACTTGTCACCCATGAAGCTCGTTCCTTTCCATTTGGAAGTCACTCGTCCTTCCAAAGAACTTAGGATAAAACATCACATTTACACAACTTTGGAATAGTAATAATTTAATATTATTCTCAAGGGTTTAAGCCCCCTCAGCTTAGCCCCTCTTCCAACCTCTCATCCCCCTCTCCCTTACTCAGGCTTTGTGGATTTTTAGTCCCCCATCACTCATTCATTGTGGTCGGTCTGCACACAGAGATGTTTTGTATTAATACTGTGCATAATTACATGTACAAAAATCAGGCTCCTGGCCTTCAACACTTAGGCTCCGTGGCCTAATAACACATAATCCCACTAGCTTATATGACTTGGCTCACCAGCCTTATAAACTTGAATTACAGTTCATAAACAAGCTTTATACTTCATAGATATGATTTACAACAGGGCTCGACTTTGGGGACATTACATCAGAGCCTTAGAAAGATTTTGTTTGATACCATCAAGTGGTATCATAACTGCTTTTTGTCTATAGACAACATGTAAGGGAGAGGAGAACAAAGTATTGATGCTCTTTGAATATCTGTTTGCAAGTGTGCAACATACAATAGATAGCCAGGAAGGCTGCAGGAGAAAGACAATGGTGATCTCAGTTGCAAAGCGGGTGAAGAAGACAACCAAGTGGGCTCAAGGGAAAGAATTAGTTGCGTTCTTGAAGGTAGAGGAGGAAAATGGCTACTGAAGGCCATATGCAAGGTCAAGAAAAATACCTTAAGCAGATGAAAAACTCAAAGAGAGATAAAGAGCTCAAAGAGATTAGAGCAGAGCTCAACATGTTGATGATGAAGATGCAACATGAAGCGAGAGGAGGCTGGAGGTACAAATGGCCCTTGAGTAAGAAGGTAAAGTGGCCCATCCAACGGTTGGTTGCCAAGAGGTAGCGTCAGGTGTTGAGGAGGTGGATGGGGCATGCTGAAGGCCTTAGTGTCATAGAGGAGGAGATGGTTTGCATTTGTGAGCCAGAAGTTGCGGAAAACCCCAGTGAGGAGGATGAGAAGAGATCAAGCAAAGATATCAGAGTTTGCCCGAAGGGTAGAGATGAAAATGTAGATTGGCAGGTGGGAAATGAAGAGAGATCAGTCAAATATCTCATAGACTGCTAGGAGGGTAGGAGCGAAACCTCAAGTTTCCAGGAGGGCATGAGCGAAACCTCAGGTTGCGAAGAGGGCAAGGAGAATGAGGTGACATTGTCTGAAAGTCTTGGAAACTCGGAGGTGAGTTTGGATCAACAAGGAGTGCTGACAGAGGAGGATCAGAGGTGCTTTCTGGTCATTGGAGGAATCAAAATATTCCTGCCAAGCAGCCCAGTAGCGACCAGTGCACGTGTTGAAGGTACGAAAGAGGAGAGACATCCATCCAAGATTGTCACAGAGGAGAAGGAACAAACATAGACATCTGCCGAGGAGATGAGAGAAGAAGAGGAGCATTCAGATCAGATTCCCACTCCATGCGAGAAAGAGTTGAAGATGTTGGAGGATTTGTTGGACAATCCCGAAACAGAGGAACACTGCCAGAAGGAGACAATCGTGAACAATGGAGAAGTATTCTAGCCTGAGGAGAAACTGTAAAATGCTGGGTTTGTACCAACACAAGAAGAGGAACTGACATAAACAAAACTATCAGGGAATATAGCTACGAAGAAGCTCAATAACATTGCTGCAGAAGTGGAATCTGCAGTGAAGTGGCAAATTGAGGCCACAGGTGATGAAATCAGCGTGGGAGATCAGAAAGATCTGCCCATTGAAGTGTGTGGTGAAGCAGAGAAGATGCAACAGGGCAGACTGCAAAGAAGAAGCTAGCTAGTAGACCTACTGGACAACGAGATCGAAGAAATTAGAAGGTTGATGCTGAGATCAACGCAGGAGGCTACCAGCGACAGGAGAAGGCTGACCGAAGGAGAACCTACAATAGCAAGACAACAACATCAACAACAAGGAAGAGGAGCATATTGACAACTCCAAATTCAAATATGGGACCTTGGAGGATATCAACCTCAGCAACATGGGAGCCATGAGAAGGAGCTCATGATTTTGTCAGCATGGGAGTATGATGTAGGAGCATCGCTCCACCTCATCAAGTGCCAACAAGCCAACGCATCAGTGCAGAAGGAGGAACAAATTCCAAGGGAAGAGAGGTGCCAACCCTCTCATTTTGAGCCTAAATTTAAATTTTTTAATGTAATTAAATGTAAGTTAATGTTTGGAGGCTCAGGGAAGGCTGAGCCCATGTGCTTGACAGGCCGAGTTATTGTAATGAGTGTGTCGATGTCAAAGGACTAGAGAGTCCCCAACACCAACATCTCGACCTCCCGTGGGGCTAGGCAGGAAGAGACGAGAATGTCGCCCTAGGATTAGAGCCCCAACAAGAAAACACATTGAAATCCAAGCTAAATCTTCTCTTACCTAAAGTCCAAGCATGAATCCCTTTGCCTTATATTTTTTCTTTTAAAAATATTTGATTTTTATGCAATTTATAAATTTTATGCTCTTGTGTATGCGTTTATAAATTTGAATAACAAGATTAAATCTTAAAATAATTTTAAACAACTAAAGAAAATGCCTACAAGGAAGATTAAAATTAATAAAGTTTTTTTTACTGTATTTATTTTGGTAATAAAGTAACTAGAGCAAAACTAGTGAAAAGTTAAAGAGAGTTAGTTCTAAAGGGGTTACTTAAAAGAAGAGTTCATTAAGCAAGAAAATGATTTATTGACTACCAAAATAAATTATAGAAACTCTGTAGTAATGATTTGATATTTTTTCTTTGTTTTCTTTAAGTTAAAATGTAATGGCTAAAAACTATAAAATAAATAAAGAAAATAAACAAAATTTGTACCTATCAATACTAACTAAAAAATGAAGGGAACTTATATACACAATTTTACAAAAAGTAAATAATCCATGAGTTTGTCTTACTTTATTTTCTTCTTAAAATTTTAAGTGTTAAATTAAGAAAAGATGAAGAAAGCTAAAAAATAAAGGGAACTTATATACACAATTTTACAAAAAGTAAATAATCCATGAATTTGTCTTACTTTATTTTCTTCTTAAAATTTTAAGTGTTAAATTAAGAAAAGATAAAGAAAGCTGAGATTTTGAAAGAAAACAAATAAAGAAAAAGTTTCGAAGCATTAAGGGCTTTGATCTTTAATTTAAAATGTTCCCATACAATTCTTGGAGTTTCAAAATCTACAAATCTCTGCGTAGACTTGGGCCAGGTATTTAGCTTATAGCCATTCTAGAACAAGGTTACAATAGAAAGACCAAGAGCAAAAGAAGTAAGAAAGCTGAGCCAGAATGGAATGGAGCGATGGTGGCAATAACACAAGGTGAGGACCTGCATATCATAAACTGATTAGTGCTGAAATAAAATCAGGCTTAAATACAACAAACTGACACAAAAACAATTCACCTTATAAGAACTAGCAAAGCTCATCCTCGCCTCATCAGTTTGTTTCTTTGCAAGAGTCCCTCCTGCCAACAATCCCATCAATCCCTGCTGAAAGTAGAGGATGAATGATGAATTAAAAAGGAAAACCTCACTGCACTCCAAGCATACTTCTCAAAGATTTCTTGCCAAAGTTTTTCCTCCTTTTAATGATTCTTTGGTGCTTCTTTTATAATTGTTGGATGGATAGTTCCAACAGTTTGGGTGGTTTAACTAACCTAAGCGAACTGATTGGAATTGATTTCTTTTATCCATTTAAAAAATTAAATTGGAAATCTCATTGTTATTAACCACGTGTCATTGATATTTTATAAGCTTATTTCCCAAGGATATAATTCATATTCGATATATCAACTTTGATCTGAATTATCAACTCGGGAACCTTTCTTTCTCTCCATTTTCAGGCTTAGATTCCATTCTTAGTAGGAGCAAAACCCCATGATGACAGTGTTTTGTACTAAGAAGATCAACCAAAATTTACAAGGCACCGACATTTCCACAAACCTCCCATATTGCTACTTTGATATCTTCTTCAGAAGGTTTCCTCTGGTATCCAGATTCAAAAATCTCAATGAGCAAAGATATAACACCATGCACGTCATGTTCTTGCAAGGCTATGGTACGTAAAGCTGCCATAAGATCCTCTAGAAAAATAAGATGATCCATTTAAGAGGGTTCTTTACAATGACCACTCCAACTATAGCCACTCATTCGACTCCAATCCTTCTTGCTGCCCTCCAATGGTAGTGGACTTCCACTGGAAAATCCTTTATGCAATAAAGATGTAGGTAAAAGACAACGCAATTGGAGCTTATGTTCTTCAAGAAGTCGTAACTTCAGTTCAACACATTCAAACCTTTGAAGAATTTCTTTTGGGTAATGCACCATTATAAAATCATCTGTATTATTCTCAATGGCAAACCCATAGAGGTATAGAAATTCCTCATTGCCTTTATTACCATAGCTTATTCATATCTCTTCCTTAGCGAGGAATGCACCATTTGAACCATCTATGAGCTACATTGGAAAATAAACTCTAGTTATCGATCCATTCTCATCATCAACTGCCCATAATGTTTTTCCTTTTGGATCATGGTTACAAAAGTCAATTCATGGGACTAGCCCCTCAACCCAGACAATTGATGATTTCTCAGATACCATTTCTGCATAATCTCTAGTACTTGAAAAATGACTACTTTGAGCAAGACTGATATCTTTAGTTGCAAATTTTGACACTGACACTCTCAAATTATTTTCTTGTAGGCATCCAAATTTAGGTTGTATTGGTGGTTGAGAAGGGAACACAAAATATTGGGAACAGGGAATGTTTAAAGCTCGAGTCTAAAATATGGAATTTTCCATACCATAGGAAATATTCAAAGACTATCTCACGACATGGCATGCCAACGTATGACAAAAGTTTCTTTGCAAGTTGCTTCAATGTCTCATTAAATAAAGTTTTCAATTTTTTTAGCTGCAACTTGGTTGCATGATAAAGTGCAGTACTCTTGAGCTCAGAAAACTCATCATTTGTAAACCAAAGTGGAGTTCCAAATGTAAAAGGCAACGTATCAAGATATAGTGACCAAAATGAATCTTCATGAGCATGCTCTCCAGAATCATCAATTTCAAAATAAAAACCAAATCCTTTTAAATCACAAGGTCTAATGTTGCAACCCCGTAGTTGGACTCCATTGACCTCAATTTTTTCGTTTATGGACCCGACACACATAAATTTCTTCTTCAACGCTAATTCTATCCTCTTTAAGAGAAGGAACATCCTTGTTTGGTGTTTATTTGGTATATTTTGAAAGTAATCACCTCTGTACTGTTAATATTATGGTAGCTGCGGGAGGTATTTACCTCCATGTGTAAACCTGACGAGAATAGAAGACTCCGAAAAGCAAGAGAAAACCCTAATGAGTTGGCTAATAAACCTAGAAGTCTTGTCGGCTCAAGAAGATAATTTATATTAAGTTATTAGCCTCCAAGAGAAGAAGTCGGCCAGAAATAATAATAATATACTGAACAGACATGTACCTAGAAGGAGAAGTCGACCCCAACAAATATGGCAGAACCACTACAAATACAGGGCGCCAGTTCTCATTTGACACATCTCAAAATTGCAGAGCAACAACTGGTGCGCATTGCAGTTCCCAGTTTGGTGTGCACGTGTGGAGGAGAGCTGGAGCAACTAATTTCAGTTTTGGCTTGGAATATCTCTTAGCTAGGGTTTGGACTATTTGATTAGCTATTCTTGGTGCGCTATCCTTGGAGGAAGATGCGCTACACCTTGTTTGGCCATCTAGCCTAGGGTTTTCTTTTAGTGTAATTCTCAGTCAAGGTTAAGGTGCTCAGAGGGTGGCTTCGACCTATGGTTGGGTGACAAGGGTCTTTCCAATGGTAAAACGAGCACACAATCTTCTATATTCTAAATGGTTATGGGCCCACACCTCCTTCATTCAGTCTAAACGCTGGAAGGAAACATAGCCGCTAGGATATTGAGCTCGCTGAGGAACTACTGCTAGGGTTACTAATAGAAGCAGCTTCCAAGACACTGCTGCTAGGGTTACTAGCAGAAGCAACTTCCAAGACACTGCCACTAGGGTTACTAGCAGGAGCAGTTGCAGAAACCCTAAACCTCTTGTTGAGGCACCTTAAGTGAATGGATTGACCTAATCTCTGGATAGATCAGTGCGCTCTAGCCTAGCGCATTCCCTGATACTCTCAGCAAGCCAAGACGTGAAGATTGAGTTTGTGGTCAAATCTAGGGTTTGACCAAGTCAAAGCAGCCATGACTTATTCTATGAAGTCAAAGAACAAGTTATATGGAGCCTCTAACTTCAGAGCGTGGAAGACAAGGATTGACCTCATCCTTGCCAAGAATAAAGTGCTGGATATCGTGAAACCAGAGTTTGAAGAAGGAAAAGAGAAGGAACCGCATAACGTTGCAACTATGGAGAAGTTCAAAGATGTTGACATCAATTCCATGAGTATCATAGTGGATTCTATAAAAGACCACTTGATACCCTACATCTCCCATCTTGACTAATCGAAGAAGATGTACGATGCCCTAACAAATCTCTTCTCAGCCAGAAACATTGGACAAGTTATGAGTCTGAAGAATGAGCTCTGTGACATGAAGATGAATAATGACGACAACATAACATCATATTTTGTGAGGATCTCTCGGTTAAGAGATCAACTACAAGCTATTGGAGAGACCATTTCGGAAAATGAATTGGTGAACATAGTACTCAATGGTCTTCCCAAGACGTGGGATGCATTTTCCGCAAGCATGAACACAAGGAAGGAGTATCTGACATTTGAGGAACTTTGGACTTGCTATGCTCAAGAAGAATCAAGGATCAATGCAAAAGAGAAACCCCAAAAGAAGTACGACGATCAAGCCTTCACATCAAGATTCAAGAACTTCAAGAACAAAAGGAAGTTTGGTTCAAGGAGGAAGCCAAATCAAGAGAAAGACGTTTCAGAAGTACAATGCTTCAACTGTCAAAAGTATGGTCACTACAAGAATCATTGTCCCGAGCTAAAGAAAAGGAAGGAGGAACACGAAGCATCAATTGTCGAAGAAAAGGAACCTACAAAGAAGACTAAGCAGGATGGAAGAGACTTCTTCTTCTAAAAGGTAACAACACTCTTCTTATTTCTTGTACATATCTTGTTTGCATCGTCTCTGTACATATCTTGTATATCTATCTTTTGGAAGATAATGTGTTCCAAGAAGAACTATACCTATGGAAGAACAAACAAGATGAAAATGGATATCATTAGATGATACACATGAAATGATGAAATATAAATCATGTTGAAACTATTAAGCTGAATCAATCATGAAGAGACTTAGAAGAAGCAAAGACAGAAAGAAGTCAACAATTGAGAGGAAATTGGAAAAAGACTTATGACGTTTTGTAGAAGACAACAAGATGAAAGCGTGGACTCTGTTAGATAAGAGAGTCAATTATATATTGCAGAAGACAATAAGGATGCAGATGGAAGCGTGGACTCTGTTAGACGGAGGGAGCCGATTATATGCACTTTTACATGAAGCAAGGGTTAGGAGGGAGCTAATCCTATGATCCATTGAAGATGATAAAGTATATATCCATGGTAGTAACCATGAAAGACAGTATGTGTTCAGTTCAAGAAGTCTTCCTCGAAGAGAAGCCTTAAAGTATCCCTGGTTGTCCATCCAGATCCGTGATCCTATGATGAAAGGAAGAAGTGGAATCTCTAGGGAATGGAATCTATAAGAAACTCCATGGACCCAAGAGCTAAAGAAAAAAAAACATGAAGAAGAACATGAAGATTCCAAGAAAGAAAGAGAAATTAGAACAACCAGTGATTGTATCAAGAATCACAAGATTACCATCCTGATATGAACTCACTAAAATCAATCAAGCAGAAGAACTGAAAGTTGTGATAAAGAACAGTGTATGGAAGACTTATGAATGAAAGCATTGTGAGACCTAGAACTAGAGGTTCTCCTAGATGGAGGGAGAAGAGTATGATGATTGCTTTTTCCAGTAAACCAGACTTATCTCTACCTGAGTCATTATATCATCCGCAACATCCATGAGTTGGAGTTCTATATCAGATGAATACAAAGAATGTTCTCTAGAGAAATTGAATAAAGAGTGTATGAAGAGCAATCTCAAGACTTTGAGGCATACCAGAAAGAGACCCTTGTATGCAGATAGAAGAAGATAACTTGGTGGAAGAACCTCCAGTGCACAACAGAAGCATGGTGAAGATTCCCTATAACATCAAGATGATTACTCAGTAGATCAGATCTCATGATGACAGAAGAAGTGCCACATGGATATGTTCCAGTTTTCCAACAATGATATACTCTATTGTTTAGATCTACATGAAGCCTTCACAGTGTTCCAGACTAAATTACATTTGAAGTCAAGCATTACATTATCCATGAAGAAGTCTAGAAAGGAGAAAATGGTTCTCCAATACATAACTCCACAGATGAGCAGATAAGCAGACATTTTGGTAAAGCTTCTATCCAAGATGAAAGAGTTTGCATACTCAAGCTGGAGCTCGTGGAAACAACTTCCTTATTGAAAAAGGAAGAAATGACTTCCAGGTTGGGAGGGAGCACTGAAAATATTATTGAAGACATTCATTGAAAAATAGTCCATCTTGGACAGATGCTTTCCTGTTCGGAAAGTGGATTGAGATTTCTGACGGACAATGACTTCCCATTGTGGTTAACATGGAAAGTAGTCTGATTGCTGATGTATCATAGACAACGACTTCCCATTGTGGTTAACATGGGGAGTGGTCTAGGGAAGTCTCTCTTCTTGAGGGTTACTCAAGAAGACTGGCCCACCTCGCCGGAGAACGATTTCTCATTGTGGTTAACATGAAGAATGGTCCGTTTTTGGAGGTTGATGTAGGACAATCCTTTTCTCTTGTGGTTAACAGAGGAAATGGTCCGGACAAGCATTCCTTAGGGTTTATACATTCTCTCCAGGGTGCACTTTGATTAGTGTAGGAGGAATGGCCCAGGGTGGGGAATGGTCCATGCTCAGCAATCAGGGACAAACATTCCTTAGGGTTTATACATTCTCTCTAGGGTGCACTTTGATTAGTGTAGAAGGAATGGCCCAGGGTGGGGAATGGTCCAAGCTCAACATTACTTAGGGTTATACATTCTCTCCAGGGTGCACTTTGATTAGTGTAGGAATAATGGCCCAGGGTGGGGAATGGTCCAGGTTCAGAAGACAAGACAGTTATTCTTCCTTGCTTGAGAAGAATAGTCTAGATATATCATTGTTCTACTCTGAGGGCAGATATTCTTTCAGAGCTCATAGATGTGAGTGAAATATTGGCCCAAATGATTCAGTTTATATCATAACATTGTTTTTATGCAGGTTGCTATTAGATGTTTGTTATGAAGACTGTATGACAATAGATGAAGACTACTGTGGTGGATATGTTCCACTGTTCGTAACTATACGTTGCTGATCAAGTACTTGTGTGTTACTTGGTGTGGTAGTGTACCACTGGATTGTAGTTATGTACTACTATGGATAGACACAGTTGTGTTCTATCTTTTTTCTAATTGCCTTGAAGACTATCAACAATTTATTGAAGATAATCATCATCCAGACGAATGATGAACAAATATTTTCCAGACGGAAAATAGTTCGGAGCATTTACTCTTCTAGATTATAAGAATGACTCTTGTATCACTCTATGGTGTGAGTGACTTATCCAGCATCATGTCTGATTACTCATATGAAGTATGGTTTCGAGAGATGATGAAGCTGATGGTGATGGTTATGCTCATGATCTAGTCATGAGATAGTCTAAACGACTATGTTGATGCTACCGGGTAAATGGTATGTTTTTTGTGCTCAAGACCATTACCTGTAATACCTCCCTAGCTAAGAGGGAGTGTTAATATTATGGTAGTTTCCAGAGGTATTTACCTCAACGTGTAAACCCGACGAGAATAGAAGACTCTGGAAAGCAAGAGAAAACCCTAATGAGTTGGCTAATAACCCTAGAAGTCTTGTCGGCTCAAGAAGATAATTTATATTAAGTTATTAGCCTCCAAGAGAAGAAGTCGACCAGAAATAATAATAATATACTAAACATACATGTACCCAGAAGGAGAAGCCAGCCCCAACAAATCTGGCAGAACCACTACAAATACAGGGCGCCAGTTCTCATTTGACACATCTCAGAATTGCAGAGCAGTAACTGGTGTGCACTGTAGTTCTAAGTTTGGTGCACACGTGTGGAGGAGAGCTGCAGGTGCAGCTACTGCAGCAACCAGTTTCAGTTTTGGCTTGGACTATCTCTTGGCTAGGGTTTGTATTATCTGATCAGCTATTGTTGGTGCGCTATCCTTGGAGGAAGATGTGCTACACCTTGTTTGGCCATCTAGCCTAGGATTTTCTTCCGGAGTAATTCTCAGTCAAGGTTAAGGTGCTCGGAGGGTGGCTTTGGCCTATGGTTGGGTGACAAGGGTATTGTCAATGGTAAAACGAGCACATAATCTTCTATATTCTAACATGTACATCTTGAAATTGATGTGCGCGATAGTTTTCCCTCGGGTGTCTTGCCATAGCCTTCTAATCCACAAAGTGGTTGATCTATCTCAAGATCATTATTCCTATGATCAAATGCTATATGTTTGAAGTGGATCTCAACCATGTGGCTAGTTTTTATATATTTTTTTGAATACTCCCCTCTCATGGAAATATTTGAATACAATTTTAAATGGCAACCAATTCTTGTATATATATCATATCCTCTTCTAATCCTTTGCCACTTGTATGAAGAACATGTTCCAA
>ML812341.1:214985-228552 GCA_009831015.1 Picea engelmannii
CATCCTTGGAAGCTAGCACAACAGGCTTTATGTATCCAATCTCTACTACATCCCAAACATCAACACCTAAGGCCATTAGGTATGTTCTCATTCTAACCTTCCAGAAGGCAAAATTTGTTCCATCAAACAAAGGAGGCTTAGTGACTGAAGTCCCTTCATGACTTGTCATGTTTAAGATTACAGATCTACCTTTAGATAAAAGGAACCTGGCTCTGATACCAATTGTTGGACAACTGAGAGGGGGGGGGTGAATCAGTTGTTACTGTGCTTAAACAATTATGCTTATTTTAAACTCTTTACAGAGCACTCAATGACAATCACAATACTGCAGAGAGGTAAACAATAGAACATTTGACATCAGTCACACATATGAAATATACAGAGACATATATTTCTTGAGGAAACCCATAAAGGGTAAAAACCTCTTCTTCTTGGTATGATAAGTAATCTTTACATTTTGTACATTATCATACATATGAGCTCCAACTCATTGTGATGCTACAACCTCTGTTTTGCAAGCTGCAACTTGCTGAGAGCACCAACTCTCTGTTTTCTCTAGCACCGACTAGAAGGAAGCACCAACTCTCTGAGTGTTCCAGCACCGACTGGATGGAAGCACCTACTTCCACTTATACAAGCGCCAACTTGTTTGAGAGCACCAACTCTCTGGTTTCTCTAGCACCCACTAGAAGGAAGTACCAACTCCCTGAGTGTTCCAACATCAACTGGATGGAAGCACTAGCTTCCAGTCACACAGGCACCAACCTGTATAACATAGAACAACAATTCTCCCTTGCACCACCCTGCCACCCTGGCTTTTCTGGCTGCAACCAGATGGAAGCTACAACTCCCTGTGTTCAAGCACCCACTTGAACTGCTGAGGACACCAGTCTTCCCTACCACTCTGATTATAAATATTTTCTACTGAAACTTATTACAGTGATTCAATAGTTGTCATTGGCTTACCAGGCTTATCACTGTTCTACTATGCTGCTCTGCTCTCCTGTATCAGTGTCTCTCTGCCTGCATCTTCTTGCCCTTTCTGATCTTCTGCTTTTCTCTACAAGTGCACCTCAGCCTTCTTTTACTGTCTCAACGATGCATCTCTGTTCTTTGCTTCTGCTGCGCTTTATGCTCTGCGTCTTATTTTGATTCTATGAATTACGCCTCTTCTGTGTATTTTAGCTTCTGCCCACAACATGCTATTTCCCGTGTGTAATTCCTCTCAACAACAGCCTACATCTCTTCTCTGTTCTGCGTATTTATACTATCTGTGCACCTTCTTCGTCCTCCATGCACAGTGCCTCTGCATGCTCTTCACCGTGCCACTGTTCGGCTCATCGGGTTGTTCACTGCCACTCCACTTTTGTTCTGCTTCGCTCGCTCAAGCCTCAAAAAGAAAAATTTGCATCTCGCTTCTGTCTATACTTCATCTGTTACTCATCTCTGAGTTTTATCTCACGCTGTGCATACTGTTGTTTTCCCTTTCTTACAGTTCAACTCATTTTTCATTCAAAACAGCCAACCTCGCACAATTACTGCATGTTTCTTTTAACCACTTCCTCTGTAGTTACACCTTAAATCTTCTTGGGCAAAAACGCACAGCAACTGAATCGCCAACCGTCCAAGAACCATGATTCGGTTCTGCTAACTGAATCGTAACTGAACAGTTAATCATGAAGATCAACGATAGCCCTTCGATTAGATGCTCAAATAACTAGCACCATTGGATTAAATCCGTAGGGTCTTGCATTTATCTCATATGCCCACTAGCTGTGACCGAGCGCTAAACAGAATTTGAATTTCGTGATTTCGCATTTCAGCGTTCCTGTGATGAAGGGTCTCGACACTCCAAGTCGCGATCGCCGAGACTCTAAGATGGAGCTTAGCACCGCTAGTTTCTTCCCCTCACGTGACCACCAACGGTGACCACAGGCTGCGCCAAAAGGTGCTTCGTATTTTGTGAACTTATGAATCTTCATCGAGCCTGATCAACGGTCAAGATCTCCAATGATCTGACGGTCCAGATCTCATCGCGATCTCGCATATCGTGATTCCTGTGATGAAGGATCTCGGTACTCCAAGTCGCGATCGCCGAGACTCTGAGATGGAGCTTAGCACTGCTAGCTTCTTCCCCTCACATGACCACCGACGGTGACCACAGGCTGCGCCAAAAGGCGTTTCGCAATTTCACATATCTGTGTTTCTATCGTGCTCTGATCTATCGCCACGTGCCCCTCTTGGATCAACGATCCAGATCTTATCGTGATTTCTTCACTTCACGAGCCTTCTTCATGCCTGATCAACGGTCCACAATCCTTGGTGATCTGACGGTCCAGATCTTTTCATGATCTCGCATATCGCGATTCCTGTGATGAAGGGTCTCGATACTCCAAGTTGCAAACGCTGAGATGGAGCTGAGCAATTAGCTCCTTCCCTTAAGCCTTCGACGATGTGACCTTGAGATATGACCACTCACCAATCAAACGAGCACTTCGCTCCTTTGACTTTCCAGTCAACGAAACGATGATCTTTCGCCATGTGTCCTATGGAACCAACGATCCACGACTGTCCTCGATGGACGGCCAAGATTCCTTCATAGTTTTGGAGAGTTGGATGACTCTTGGTCTTATCCGCCTCGCAACTTCACCATATCTAACGGATGTTGGTCCTTCGTAATTACTCCAGATCTGATGGCCCAGATCTTATCGCGATTTCGCATATCGCGAGTTGGGAGGTTAGAGAACTTCCTTCCTTTGACCTTTTAGTTAGCGAAATGATGATCTGTGACCACATGTCTCGCCCGAAGATGGACGGTCCTCCTTCTTTCGGGATTTTGTAAGCCCGCTTCACCTTGCACTTTAAAGAACGTGCAGGTTCTCCTGGATCCAACAACGGTCGGACCCCGCGCTCGAATCTAATACCCGAGATCTGTCCTCCATCTGCGTGCTCGACCTATTTGAATTGAGATCTGACGGTCATCGGGAATTCTCAATGGGAT
The DNA here is from genome assembly GCA_009831015.1 of Picea engelmannii. Classification (NCBI taxonomy): domain Eukaryota; kingdom Viridiplantae; phylum Streptophyta; class Pinopsida; order Pinales; family Pinaceae; genus Picea; species Picea engelmannii. The sequence goes on from ML812341.1 coordinate 217,987, forward strand.
CCAATGATCACTGTCGCTTCTCCTCCCGAGCTTACACATCCTCCTGACTTGGAGTAATTTCTAAGTGTCAAAGGCCTCAACCTTTGATCCGTCTAAGATCCTTAGTACGCTATCTCTCTTGAGTTTTGGCAATGAGTTAACCTCGTCCCTGGTGCACACCTACGCACTGCGTGCGACTCTGCGCTAATCCTCCTGAGCTTACGTTGTTCCTGTTTTGCCATCGCTGCACACTCTGATCTTGCCATCAATGACAAGCACACTCTGCCTGTAAACATGCCAACAAGGTGAGGCTAAGGCCAAGAGCCTAATTCTTGATGGGATAAAGGACCATGTGGTCCCACATATATCAGGAAAAGCTGAGGCAAAAGACATGTGGAAAGCCCTAAGTGACCTCTACCAAAACAAAAATGAGAACATAGTGATAGCTCTGCGCAAGCAACTGCGTGGAACCAAGATGGACAAAGGTGACGGTGTAATACCTTATCTTAACAGGATAACAAAGATTAGCGATGAACTTGCAACAGTCGGTGAAAAGACTGAAGATCCCGAATTGGTGCGTATTGCACTAGATGGATTTACTAAGTCGTGGGACGTTTTTGTTCGTGGTGTGGTAGCTCGAGAGAAGCTCCCCGATTGACAACGACTGTGGGATGATTTTGTGCTGGAAGAGATTAGGATTGGTCAAGCAAGACCATCATCTTCAACTCATACATAGGAGGAAGAAAGTTTGGCCCTTACAGTCAAAACAAAGGGCAATAAGAAGAGGAAAGGTGGAAAGAAAAACATTGACTTCTCAAAAGTCAAGTGCTTCTAGTGTCCCAAGTTGGATCACTTTGCATCACAGTGTCCCCAGAGAAAGAAGAAAAAGCCACATATGGTAGCTTCAACAATAGTGGATGAGTTTGGCAAGTCATTTGAGGAGGATTTATGCTTCATAGCTTGTATGTCTAGTACAACTGTTTCAGACATGTGGTTTGTAGATAGTGGTGCATCTTGTCCTATGACAGGGAAAAAAGAGTGGTTTACTAGGCTACAGGAAGGTGTAAATCTAGCCATTGAGCTAGGGGATGACAGATGCTACAAGGCGCAAGGAGTTGGCACAGTCTCATTTCAAAGGGAGTTCGGGAAACCACTTCGTCTCTACTCTTGAGGATAAGGGATATGAAGTCACTTTCCGTAAAGGAAAGGTGTTCATTAGACCAGGTGGGTCAGGTGAGAAGATGGACAGGATGATTGGGGTTCGAGAGGAGAAGGTCTACAAGTTATAGGTTCAGCCGGGGGGAGCATTAGTGAGTTTCACCACATATATAGGTGAGTTGTGGCACGAGAGGATGACACATATTCATTTTGGTGCTTTGGGGCATTTGAGGGAGGCATTCATTGGATTGCCTAAGATTACAACTGAGAGACATGACCCTTGCAAGGGTTGTGCATTGGGAAAGTATTCCCAGAAACCCTTTCCATCTAGCGAGCACATGTCCAAGGGAGTACTAGATCTGATACACTTTGACGTATGTGGGTCGATGAGTGTGGAGTCAGTGAGTGGCTCTAGATACTTTGTCTTGTTTATTGATGACTACTCCAGGAAGACCTGGATTTACTTTCTAAAGACCAAGGATGAGGTCTTTGGGAGGTTTCAAGAGTTTAGAGCTCTGGTAGAAAACCAGAATGGGAGAAAGATTCGGGTCTTAAGATCGGATAATGGGGGAGAGTACACCTCCAAGGAGTTCGAGGATTATTGCACAACAACAAGGATCAAGAAGGAACTCATAGTTCCTTACAATCCTCAAAAGAATGGAGTGGTCGAGAGAAAGAACATGAATGTGGTTGGAGCAACACAAGTTATGATTCATGATCAGGGATTGCCATTGTTCTTATGGGCAGAGACGAGCAGTGTTGCAGTATATTTGCAGAATAGGAGTCCCCACACAGTTTTGGGGAAGCAGACACCTGAGGAGAGATTTTCAGGTACTAGGCCAGATGTGAGTCATATTCACATATGGGGTAGTGTATGTTACTGTTATGTCCCTTCAGAGAAGAGGACAAAGTTGGAACCTACAACGATGAAGGGGTTACTTGTTGGTTACAGTGAGGCTCCCAAGGCCTACATGATCTATGTTCCTACACATAGGAAGGTTATTCTGTGTTTAGATGTGCAATTTGAGGATGAACATGCATTGAGGAGATCGAAGGATTTGCCAGCAAGTGTAGAGAACCAATAGGGACAGAGTACAAGAGTCTAGGAGCAGGAGGCAGATAGTCAGAAGACAGGATCACAGGAGCAGACACAGGATACATGTGTTCAGAGGGAGACTATTGGACATGATCATCATGAGTGAGTTGATGATGAGGAGGAACAACATGATGCAGTTCCCCCAGAGCAGATTACTAGGCCACGACCTAAGTGGTACAAGTCCAAAGTCAGTGATTCTAGGTTGGAAGGGCTTCCAGAGAGGGACTTCAGATGAAGCAAACCACCAGAGAGACTTGGATATATGGCATTGATGACTCAACTCATTGATGTTGAGCCTTCCAGTTATGAGGATGTTGCATGGCATAAAGTGTGGTAGGAGGCCATGATGGAGGAATATGCCTCCATTATGAAAAGTGATGTATGGGAGGTAGTTTCAAGGCCAGAGGATAAAAAGGTGGTTGGATCCATGTGGATCTACAAAGTTAAGCATGCAGCAGATGGAAGCGTGGACAAGTACAAAGCCTGCTTCGTGGCCAAGGGGTTTTCACAACAAGAGGGAGTTAGCTATGAGGAGACTTTCGCTCCTGTGGCCAGGTATTCTTCAATCCGAGCAGTCATTTCATTGGCATCAAAGAAGGGCTGGAGCGTTCATCAGATGGACGTGAAGACCACCTTCCTTAATGGAGTTATTGAGGATGAGGTATATGTGGAGCACCGGAAGGGATTTGAGGTTGGCAGCAGAGAGACGCATGTGTGCAGACTGAGGAGAGCTTTGTATGGGCTCAAGCAGGCACCTCGGGCATGGTACTCGAGGATTGAAAGCTACTTGAGGGAGATGGGCTTCCAGCGGAGTGAGGCAGATCCAAACCTGTATTTTCTTGCTGGGAAGGAGCCTCTTATATTGGTACTTTATGTAGATGACCTATTTCTCACTGGAGATGAGCAGCTAATAGCAGATTGCAAGGTCAGCCTTGCAGGAGAGTTTGAAATGAAAGACCTTGGATTGATGCACTATTTTCTAGGGTTGGAGGTTTGGCAGATGGATGGGCGCTTCTTCCTAGGACAAGGAAAGTATGCAATAGATATTTTGCGCAGGTTCATGATGATTGATGTAGGAGCATTGCTCCACCTCATCAAGCGCCAAAAAGCCAGCGCATCAACGCACAAGGAGGAACAAATTCCAAGGGAAGAGATGCGCCAACCCTCTCATTTTGAGCCTAAATTTAAAATTTTTAATGTAATTAAACGTAAGTTAATGTTTGGAGGCTCATGGAAGGCCAATCCCATGTGCTTGACAGTCCGAGTTATTGTAATGAGTGGAGTCGCCTTTAATGGCTGACTAGTAGGTGGATCTAGATCCGATTCGGACTAGATGGCTATTCAATGAAAATTAATGCGAGTAGGTGGAGGAAGGCTCAAGAGCCCCTCCTTTGTAAAAGATTGTTGTTTTTCAAAATTCATTAGGAAGATCAGGAGTGAGTGCATTAAGGACCTCAAGAGAGGAGAGGAGGGAAAGAACTGAGACTCAGTTGTAGTCCAGTCTTGTAAACCTTGTACAAAGCATTCAAATTAATACAAAAGCAGTTTTTCTTGCCCATGAGGTTTCTGTGTGTTTCTATGGTTGTTTCTGAATGTGTTATTAAGTGTTTCATGTGTGTGTTTTATGAATGCTGTTAGATGCCATGGATGCATATTTGTTTCCCTTTGCAGGAATAGATAGAAATTCTCTATCTACAGTTTTTTTGAGTGTTCTGGGCTCTTAGGCTTGTGCAAGGAGTGCACACCAGAGTGTTGAAAACTCTATGAAGCCAATGCAAGGAGTGCGTTTTGGACTCTGTTTCGAGTTCAAGGAAGAGCATGCCAAGTGGGCACACCAGAATCATAAGCTCAAAAGGAGTAGTGCAAGAGCAACACACCAGAGTTACTGAATACTCCGAGGAGAAGCAGTGCAAGTCTGCACAGAAGCGCACGGAGGGTGCACAAATATTTTCAAAAAAGTCTTCAAGACCGAGTCTCTCAGAAGCTCAGAGTGCAAGGAGTGCACAGAGACGACACTTTGTCAAGTGTTAGTCGAATTTGGAAGGCAAGCGCAAGGAGTGTGTATGAGGCCAAATATTTCAAGATTCACAAGCTCATAAGACAAAGCATAGAGTGCCAGGAGGGCACGAGAATTTGATAAGGAGAAAAGGGTCGAGTCCCTTAGGAGTCTGAGCAATTTCAAGTTCAGAGGGGAGTTAGTGCCGGAGTGCAGAAAACCAATGCAAGGAGTGCACCGATGATCGTTAGAAAAGTCCATAAGCTCAGGAGGACAAGCGAAAAGTGTCAGGAGAACACAAGAAATCGTTGAAGCAACATGTTGTTCCTAAGATTAAACTTAAGGCTCAAAGAGTAATGTCAGGCATTGAGAGTGTTTAAAGAGAATGTTTTAAAAGAGTGTTTTTTCTACCTTTAGTTATATAAGAAATGATCCTTAAATGAAATTAATAATAGAACAGTACAGAGGCCATATTCCGTCGTCTGAGTCACAATTATAATATCAAATGGTGTGAAGGAACTTACAAAACTGTTAAACAAAGCTAGGCATCAATTGCAGATGAGTCTCACCTTGTTTGCAGTAGAAGAAAAGTAGAGAGTGTACCCTTGAACATGATATGAAATGTAGTAATTCAAACAACTTGCAGGTCTTGCGTTACTTATAGTAAATACAGAGGAAAAACTGTTTTGCTTAATGAATTGCTGATATAATGTGATTACAGTAGTTGTGATACTAAATTGCAATCAATCACTTATCAAGGAATTACATAAGGAAATTCAAAAATATGGAAATACAGAAGAAATACACAACTCAAACTAAACGAAAATTAGAATCTTTGTCTACACTTGTATTAATACTCAGAAATGAGAGTTTTCTCTATTACATCTGGCAAGAAGCAGCCCTTAATAGATCTTGAATCTATGTATTTATAAAAAAACTGTCACAACTCAAAATGGTTGGACTTATTACAATAAAAATAACATATATTTGAATAAGACAACAATATGTAAAATCTGATGAAATTCCGCTGGTGTTCTCCTCTGTCTCTTCACTTGCTTGGCAAAAACACCTCCTTTATTTAATCCTTCAGGCTGAACACAACTGTCGTCTGGCCTCCTTAATAATTCAACACACTGTCTTGGCCGTTTTCGTTTGTTTCCATTTGTCCCTCTAGATATGCTCAACAATGCAATGGAACACAGTTGGGATCATGGAGGAATGATTATCAGATGAGTAACACTGCATAGTTCGTTAAGGAATGCATAACGAACATAAGAAAATGTAATCATTTGTGGGAAATATGACCATGGAATTAGTGTAGGTTAGATTGTGAACTAAAGAGATAAGTGGTTGTAGGAAGGTGAAAGGTTGAGAGGGTAAAAATAACTAGTACTGTGCATGTTTCCTTATTTGCTTCCAACTATGCTTGCTTTCCCATGTTCAATACATTGGTTGCATCTATTCAATAATTGCACCACAAACTTTGAGGGCTCGATTGTTTCATTTACCTCAAAAGTGAATAATCTCCTCTCTACCTGAGACAACTTTTCTTGGATCCTTTTTATTTCCTGAGCTATGGCTTGGAGGTATGAGCTTGGACTTACTAACCATTTATTGATCTTAAGAAGATCAATTTGGCTCATTTCCTGAATGGCTGTTAGAGTTTCTTCCTTGCTCTTTCTGGAATTTTGTTGGTTCATTTCAATATCAATTTGCCTCAAGGCTTCCGAGATATTAATTCCTTCAAACTCAATTAGCTTCTTCTCTAATGATGACAACGGTTCCAGGAAATCATCCTTTACCTCCCTGGCTAATCTTTTGCTTTCTGCCAAATTGGTTTCCCAGACCTTCAAGGCCATATCACCTCGTAATTGTTCGGAAGGAGAGAGCAAAGGAAAATCAGAGACATTATCTTTGTGCATCAATATGATAGCTTCTTGAAACCTAGCCCAGGTTGACCAAGCTTCTCTTTCTTTGACATAGATGTCCTTCAGAGAAAGGTCTACTGCCCGATAGCACTTTTGGATAACATCAACCTTCAGAAAAAGGTCCTGCTGGGCAAATTCCAGTTTCTTGTTTATTTCAAGTGCTTGATTTTGGAAGGCCGAGATATCTATTGAGGTAGCTTCAGTTAGGTTCAACCTAGCTTGCAGCTGTTTTATTAATCCATCACGCTGAGCAACCAGTCCTTGGTTGGTTTGTGAACTCTGATGGAGCTCCTCAAGGTTGGCCTGAAGCTGTTGGATTTGCTGTTGATCACGAGATCTGGTTTGCTCGAAGTCTTGACTCATCTTGTTCCTTATACTCTGTTCTGCGGCCTGTATTTGACTTTGCAAGTGCTCTACCAATAGACACTTATGTCGCAGTTGTTTGGCCAAATTGTCCATAGACCATTGATTGGCCGTGACAAAAGCACCTAACGAACTTGCAACTTCTTTTGCGAATTCTGGATCACCTCGATTATTTCTATCATACACCATTCTCTGCCTTTTAGTTATCACTCCATATTTTTGGTGTGATTCCCTTTTCACGATGGCCTTCCGTTTTCTACTAAAGAAGAAATTCGAAGGAGACATCTCTTCAAGTGAGATGGGGGTAAGATCATCTACAAAAATAATTTCAGAATTAGGATTTTCGAGGCTGTATTGCAGACGTGTCAATGATGTAATGGGAGTACCAATCTCCGTAGATTGTTGTTGCTCTGTTTTATTTGAGGTACCAGCAGGGGTGGTTGGCGACGAAGGAGGCACCATTTGTCCTTGTTTTAGGAAGGCTTCGAGTTGAGCCTTTGCTTGGGGGCCTAGCTGACCTGGCAATGATGCTTCTAATTTCTGTGTCAATACCTTCGAGCTCTTCGGGGTTTCCTTAACTTTATGTTTACCAAAGTGACTGGCTTTAGAACCTGTTGACTTGGCTTCCTGAGAAGGAGTGGCTATTTGCTCTCCTTGTAGTACCTTTGATAGGCTATTCCGCTTGTGCTTTTGAAAACTGATAAAACCAACCTGTTGATCGGGGGGCAGGGTTTGGAATCTGTTGCGTACCTCCTCATAAGACCTAACTCCCCTGAATATTTCGTCATACAGGGAGTTTTCGTGTACATATATTTTCATGTTGAATTGAGCCAGGTGGTTTTCCACAATCTTGTGTGGGTCGTGTCTTTTAAATTCGATGTCAACCAATTTGACATCTTCCTGAGCGGCAACCTCCACTTTGGAGTAACCGAAATCCAGCAATGAAAACATGCCAACCTGAATAGGGAAAGTCGGCCATACCTTTTTTTGCCCTGCCTTCAACTCTTTGTTGATGCCTCCTATTACTGTCTGGTAGGTCACTTCTCTGCATACCAACCAATCTGATAAAAATCGCGGGAGAGCATGGGGAGGAACTGAGCACCCAAAAACTCTGATATAGGATAAGTTCTCCTTAATAAACCAATCTGCTAGCTTACCCAGATTCCCCATAATCTTGTCTGAAATTCGAGGCGCTGGGTGGCCATACATGGCTATATGAACCAGAGCCACAACACAGATTTCATAGAAGAAATCTCTGGCCTTTTCTTCCCATAGATTGGAATGGTGGAAATGAATGGGTTCGGTACTGGTCGGGGTCCAGCTCCAATTCATCAATGGAAAAGGTGTCATGAAACAAATGGTGTCCATGATATATTCTGACATGTAAAAGGGGGCGGGCTGTCCCTTTGACTTCCCTGTTTTATATTCAGAAATCCCTTTGGCCAAGTTATTGGACACATTTTGGCCCAGTTGAAAGTGTAACTCTCTGCTACCTCGTGCATGATGGATACCCATTCCACCGAGAAGTGCGTAAGGCTCTTCTTCCCGAATAATCGACATAGCATGATGGCTACGTACACCATATGAGCGTCCAAAGACACTGTGGCATATACACCATGAGCATCAGTTCTGAATCTCTCTGGGTGCCCCCACCAAGACTTGATTATATCAGGACAACTCTTGTCGTACTGGAGGCACTTCTTTTGCTCGAACTCCAGAATTAATGCAACGTTGAATGTATATTGAGGATTAGGGGAGAGTTTGTACTTTACTTGCATATGTTCTGGTCGGAAAGAGCCGGCAAAAACCTTCTGATGGTTGACGATGCTCCTAGTCTGGACATCAACGTGCTCCAAGGCCCAACTTATCATGTCGTTATAAGGCACGAGCCTTCGTTGCATCGCTATTTTGTGTAGCTCCGACTGTGCTATATGTTTCAGTTTAGTTGTATAAGTGTCACCCTCTTCTTCGGCAGAGTCCTCAGGACAATTGATGATTTCACGCTCTAGAATATCGAACACCTGCGCCCAAGATTTAACAGTGTCTGTGGTTTGCGGCGTGGTGTTCGAAAAAACATCTACATTTGGATTTGAATCCTCGCCCGCCGCATCAGGCTTTTTCATCATTTTTCGTGGAGCCATAACTTCTAAGGAGACCGAGTGAAGTCACCTGTTGCAGAGAAAATTCGCGAGTCTCTCAAATAGATAAAGCTTGCTAATTTGCAGAAGGTGAAAATGAATTCGAAATCAGAGTGATTTTATTCAAAACAGACTCATCACTTTTCGTATAGCTCCATTGATAGAAATTTATCAGTGTTTGATGGGAAAGTCTACCCGCTGATCCATGATCTGCGTTTGAATCATTATCCTTAACTAGTCGTAAATGCCATCAACACTTCAACGGTTCACGTTCAGTAGTTTTCGATGTGACAGAGTGGGAAACTTCCCGAATATCGAATCCGTGAAAAGATTAATCTTTGAAAAATCATTTGTAAAACTTTAATTAATCATGTTTAAGGTAGTGCGTTAACTTCAAGTGTTTTGAGATTTCGGACGTCAAGGACTTTCAATGTATCTCGAGAGGGACTTTCCGAAAAACGAAATGTGAAGCAATTAATTATCTGGTAATTTATTTTAAGTCCTAATTAATTGGACTTAACTTGAAGTATTTCGGGAGTTCGAGCTTTGGAAATTTTAGAATATCATTTAGGTGAAACATCCGAAACTTGAACTACAAAGTCATTAATTATCTTTTGATCATGATTAACTTAGTTATTTAACGTTTAACACTTCGACATTTTGACATTTCGGTGATTCGTGAATTCATTCTCTGCTAAAATCCCGAAGGACCATCTCCCATAGGGATGCGTCATAGACTAGGTCATTCCGACGTGTTGAGGAAGGGGAGGGGCCACGTGTCAACTCGAGAAAGACTCGAAAGGTACACATGTCCTGTGACTTGTGCCTTTGAAAAAAAAAGGTTTAGGAAAAGTTGTGAGAAGACACCTTCGGGTTTCAGAGCTTCGAGGTTTTTATTGTTAGGACTTATTACAACATTCGAGGCGCGAAGCTCCAAAACGACCGTTAGAGATTCACTTCTTTAAAAATGAGGCGACTCGAAAATCCCAGAGGTATTAGGATCGTTCGATCGAAAGGAAAAAATCCTCAACGACGGATATCGTGTGTGCCTTGTTATTTACCAACCAACAAAGGAAATTGATTTAAATTTAAAATGTCATTTACCAATTTTCCGTTTCCTTTGGGTAGAATTATATTTTCATGAGGCGAGAAGTATAGGGTTTCAAAAGTTCAAAATTGTATGTGTTCCAACAGAACAGAGGGTAGAATCCCTTAAGAGTCTGATTAATTTCAATCTCAAGATAGATAGTTCAAGTCTACGCAGAGTCTTGTACAGGGAGTGCATAGAAATAACACCCGTCCAAGTGTTGGTCAAGTCTACGAAGGTAGGCATGAGAAGTGTGCTAGAGACCGAAATAAATTTCGAGTACAAGTGCTTAGAGGAGGAGACTTAGAAGTTTTTCCTAAGTCTGAACAATTTGAAGTGTTCAGGGGAGGCATTCGAGGTTCGAATCACCTCGAGTAGATAAGCTCAGGAGGAGTCAGAATCATCAAGGTCCGTTATATCTGGAGAAGCAACACAGGGGATAACTCTGTGAGTCGTGGAGACAACACGCGTTCGACAGAAGTTGCGGGCCGAAAAGTTGCAGAAGAGTTGACAATCGTCATATCTGGTGGAGTTGCGCGAGGGATAACAGTGGAAGTCCTTCAGACTTCGCACATTCGTGAGTTTTGGAGCGCAAAGGAGCGAGGACTATCGAAGTCTCAGAGCCCAAAGTACATCTGGGCTGTTGATCGGAAGTGTTGGAGTTACTTCACACACACTTAGGATTTATTTTTCCTAAGGTTATTCCTTGTTTATTAGTCATAATTAGTCATTATCCAGTCTCCTATATTTTAGGGGAGAATATTCTCTTTCAGTTGACACTTCAGTTTGACTAGTTGAGTTGAGTTTAGATGTTGCATTGG
>ML812341.1:230739-267741 GCA_009831015.1 Picea engelmannii
TTATATATGAGCATTTGATGATATTTTATGCTAATTCAAAGACTGAATATATACATTGAATGTTATATCATTTCCAGTGTTTATTGACAAGTAATATTACAAGCCATAGCCATTTTTGCAATCATTGACTTCGTCAATAATTATTGCTATTTATGCTCATGTATATTAATTGTTGATAGTCATTAATTTATGAAGTACTGACCACTGTTGCACATTTTAGTTTTATTGTTGCCTTGTCTCGCAAACAGGTGCCTATTTTGTGGTTTATCTTCTTTTTGACTATCTTCTCGGCGGTAATCTGTGAAAGGGAAAACTTACCTTGATCCTTTAACCCTTTGCCTTTCAAAACCCCAGATTGCCAGGGACGTCTCCCTTGGGTTTAGCCACCCTAAATAGAAAGAGCCCCCCATCGAGGTGACAGTGGGTGGGGAAGCTCCTGTTACGCCAGTTTGATCCTTACCATTCAACTATTTGACCTAGACTACAAACTTAGCGATAACAGGCCCTTTGCAAATTCGACATTCAGAGGGATAGTAAGTTGGAGGAGCCAGGGCTCCCGAAGTCTGGAGTCCTAGAATCAATCGCGACCGTTGGTCATTGAAGAGCAGAGAGTCGTTGATCTGTGGCCGCTGTTGTTCGGTGGCTCGATACTTTAGAGAATTCACAGTTTGGTGCGTCAAAAAGGGTCGAAGCCCGAAGCTCGAAGTGTGTGTGAGCCGTTGATCGGGTGGAGGAGCGTCAACCGTCCGATTGTATTATGTGGAATTCAGAGTTTGAGAGGGTTAGAGTATTGTGTGGTGAAAACTTCTGAAGCTCGAAGTAGCAGAGTGCAGGAGCGCCGAAGCTCCTGATGGGCGCCTCGTGGTTAAGTCCTTGGTTCTAGCCCCTGGTCATATGAGATTTTGGCTGAAACAAGGGGGGCTAGCGGCCAAATTTTGAAATTAAAGGTAAAGGAGAGTTTGGGCCACAGTTTCAGCTCGAAGCCATGGGGTGGATCCTTGCTAGCTGTTTTTAGGTGCGAGGAAGAAATTTAAGGACCTGTGTTTGATTTTGGGGGCCCAACAAGGGCTCAAAGAACCAATTTGGCTCCCAATTTGAATGATCCTAGACCGTGAGGTTGTGCGGGCCCCATGTGAGGGAGGGGGTGTGCATCAACTGGTATCAGAGCCTTAGAAATATTTTGTCTGATACCATCAAGTGGTATGAGAGCCTTAGAAAGCTTTTGTTTGATACCATCAAGTGGTATCATAACTGATTTTTGTCTGTAGACAATATGCAAGGGAGAGGAGAACAAAGTATTGACGCTCTTTGAAGATCTGTTTGCAAGTGTGCAACATACAATAGATAGCCAGGAAGGCTGCAGGGGAAAGACAATGGTGCTCTCAGTTGCAAAGCAGGTGAAGCAGACAACCAAGTGGGCTCAAGGGAAAGAATTAGTTGCGTTCTTGAAGGTAGGGGAGGAAAATGGCTACTGAAGGCCATATGCGAGGTCAAGAAAAATAACTTAAGCAGATGAACAACGCAAAGAGAGATAAAGAGCTCAAAGAGATTAGAGCAGAGCTCGACATGTTGATGATGAAGATGCAACATGAAGCGAGAGGAGGCTGGAGGTACGAATGGCCCTTGAGGAAGAAGGTAAAGTGGCCCAGCGGTTGGTTGCCAAGAGGTAGCGTCAGTTGTTGAGGAGGTGGTTGAGGCATGCTGAAGGCCTCAGTGTCACAGAGGAGGAGATGGTTTGCGTTTGCGAGCCAGAAGTTGGAGAAAACCTCAGTGAGGAGGAGGAGAAGAGAGCAAGCAAAAATCTCAGAGTCTGCCCAGAGGGTAGAGATGAAAATGCAGATTGGCAGGTGGGAAATGAAGAGAGATCAATCAAAGATATCGTAGACTGCTAGGAGGGTAGGAGTGAAACCTCAAGTTTCCAGGAGGGCAGGAGCAAAACCTCAGGTTGCGAAGAGGGCAAGGAGAATGAGGTGACACTGTCTGAAAGTCTCGGAAACTCGGAGGTGAGTTTGGATCAACAAGGAGTGTCGACAGAGGAGGATCAGAGGTGCTTTCTGATCATTGGAGGAATCGAAATATTCTTGCCAAGCTGCCCAGTAGCGACCAGTGCACGTGTTGAAGGTGCGAAAGAGGAGAGACATCCATCCAAGATTGTCACGGAGGAGAAGGAGCAAACATAGACATCTGCCGAGGAGATGAGAGAAGAAGAGGAGCATTCAGATTAGATGCCCACTCCATGCGAGAAAGAGTTGAAGATGTTGGAGGATTTGTTGGACAATCCCGAAACAGAGGAAGACTACCAGAAGGAGACAATCATGAACAATGGAGAAGTATTCCAGCCTGAGGAGAAACTATAAAATGTTGGGTTTGTACCAACACAAGAAGAGGAACTGACAGAAACAAAACTGTCAGGGAATATAGCTACGAAGAAGCTCAATAGCATTGCTGCAGAAGTGGAATCTGCAGTGAAGTGGCAAATTGAGGCCACAAGTGATGAAATCAGCGTGGGAGATCAGAAAGATCCACCCATTAAGTGGTGAACCAGAGAAGATGCAGCAGGGCAGACTGCAAAGAAGAAGCCAGCCAGTAGACCCGCTGGACAGAGAGATCAAAGAAATTAGAAGGTTGATGTTGAGATCAATGCAGGAGGCCGTCAACGACAGGAGAAGGCTGACCGGAGGAGAACCTACAGTAGCAAGACAACAACATCAACAACAAGGAAGAGGGGCAGATTGACAACTCCAAATTCAAATATGGGACCCTGGAGGATCTCAACCTCAACAACAGGGGAGCCATGAGAAGGAGCTCATGATTTTGCCAGCATGGAAGTATGATGTAGGAGCATCACTCCACCTCATCAAGTGCCAACAAGCCAACGCATCAGTGCACAAGGAGGAACAAATTCCAAGGGAAGAGAGGTGCCAACCCTCTCATTTTGAGCCTAAATTTAAAATTTTTAATGTAATTAAATGTAAGTTAATGTTTGGAGGCTCAGGGAAGGCTGAGCCCATGTGCTTGACAGGCCGAGTTATTGTAATGAGTGTGTCGATATCAAGGGACTAGAGAGTCCCCAACACCAACATCTCGACCTCCCGTGGGGCTAGGCAGGAAGAGACGAGAATGTCGCCTTAAGCTTAGAGCCCCAACAAGAAAACACATTGAAATCCAGGCTAAATCTCCTCTTACCTAAAGTCCAAGCATGAATCCCTTTGCCTTGTATTTTTTCTTTTAAAAATATTTGATTTTTATGCAATTTATAAATTTTATGCTCTTGTGTATGAGTTTATAAATTTGAAATAACAAGATTAAATCTTAAAAGATTTTTAAACAACTAAAGAAGATGCCTACAAGGAAGATTAAAATTAATAAAGTTTTTTTTTAATGTATTTATTTTGGTAATAAAGTAACTAAAGCAAAACTAATGAAAAGTTAAAAAGAGTTGGTGCTAAAGGGGTTACTTAAAAGAAGAGTTCATTAAGCAAGAAAATAATTTAATGACTACCAAAATAAATTATAGAAACTCTGTAGTAATGATTTGATATTTTTTCTTTGTTTTCTTTAAGTTAAAATGTAATAGTTAAAAACTATAAAATAAATAAAGAAAATAAACAAAATTTGTACCTATCAATACTAACTAAAAAATGAAGGGAACTTATACACACAATTTTACAAAAAGTAAATAATCCATGAGTTTGTCTTACTTTATTTTCTTCTTAAAATTTTAAGTGTTAAATTAAGAAAAGATGAAGAAAGCTAAAAAAATGAAGGGAACTTATATACACAATTTTACAAAAAGTAAATAATCCATGAGTTTGTCTTACTTTATTTTTTTCTTAAAATTTGAAGTGTTAAATTAATTAAAGATGAAGAAAGATGAGATTTTAAAAGAAAACAAATAAAGAAAAAGTTTTGAAGCATGAAGGGCTTTGATCTTTAATTTAAAATGTTCCCATACAATTCTTGGAGTTTCAAAATCTACAAATCTCTGTGTAGACTTGAGCTAGGTATTTAGCTTATAGCCATTCTAGAACAAGGTTACAATAGAAAGACCAAGAGCGAAAGATAGAAGAAAGCTGAGCCAAAATGGAATGGAGCGATGGTGGTGATAACACAAGGTGAGGACCTGCATATCAGAAACTAATTAGTGCTAAAATAAAATCAGGCTTAAATACAACAAACTGACATGAAAACAATTCACCTTATGAGAACCAACAAATCGCATCCTCGCCTCATCAGTTTGTTGCTTTGCAAGACTCCCTGCTGCCAACAATCCCATCAATCCCTGCTGAAAGTAGAGGATGAATGATGAATTAAAAAGGAAAACCTCACTGCACTCCAAGCATACTTCTCAAAGTTTTCTTGCCAAAGTTTTTCCTCCTTTCAATGATTCTTTGCTGCTTCTTTTATAATTGTTGGATGGATAGTTCCAACAGTTTGGGTGGTTTAACGAACCTAAGCGAACCGATTGGAATTGATTTCTTTTATCCATTAAAAAAATTAAATTGGAAATTTCGTTGTTATTAACCACATGTCATTGATATTTTATAAGCTTATTTCCCAAGGATATAATTCATATTCGATATATCAACTTTGATCTGAATTATCAACTCGGGAACCTTTCTTTCTCTCCATTTTCAGGATTAGATTCTATTCTTAGTAGGAGCAAAACCCCATGATGATAGTGTTTTGTACTAAGAAGATCAACCAAAATTTGCAGGGCACCGACATTTCCACAAACCTCCCATATTGCTACTTTGATATCTTCTTTAGAAGGTTTCCTCTGGTATCCAGATTCAGAAAGCTCAATGAGCAAAGATATAACACCATGCATGTCATGTTCTTGCATGACTATGGTACGTAAAGCTGCCATAAGATCCTCTGGAAAAATAAGATGATCCATATAAGAGGGTACTTTACGATGACCACTCCAACTGTAGCCACTCATTCGAATCCAATCCTTCTTGCTGCCCTCCAATGGTAGTGGACTTCCACTGGAAAATCCTTTATGCAATAAAGATGTAGGTAAACGCCAACGCAATTGGAGCTTCTGTTCTTCAAGAAGTTGTAACTTCAGTTCAACACATTCAAACCTTTGAAGAGTTTCTTTTGGGTAATGCACCATTATAAAATCATCTGGATTATTCTGAATGGAAAACCCATAGAGGTATAAAAATTCCTCATTGCCTTTATTACCATAGCATATTCATATCTCTTCCTTAGCGAGGAATGCAACATTTGGACCAGCTATGAGCTACATTGAAAAAGAAACTCTAGTTATCGATCCATTCTCATCATCAACTTCCCATAATGTTTTGCCTTTTGGATCATGGTTACAAAAGTCAATTCTTGGGACTAGCCCCTTAACCCAGACAATTGATGATTGCTCAGATACCATTTCTGCATAATCTCTAGTACTTGAAAAATGACTACTTTGAGTAGGACTGGTATCTTTAGTTGCAAATTTTGACACTGACACTCTCAAATGATTTTCCTATAGGCATCTAGATTCAGGTTGTATTGGTGGTTGAGAAGGGAACACAAAATATTGGGAACATGGAATGTTTAAAGCTCGAGTCCAAAATATGGAATTTTCCATACCATAGGAAATATTCAAAGACTATCTCACGACATGGCATGCCAACGTACGACAAAAGTTTCTTTGCAAGTTGCTTCAATGTCTCATTAAATAGAGTTTTCAAATTTTTTAGCTGCAACTTGGTTGCATGATAAAGTGCAGTACTTTTGAGCTCAGAAAACTCATCATTTGTAAACCAAAGTGGACTTCCAAATGTAAAAGGCAACATATCAAGATATAGTGACCAAAATGAATCTTCACGAGCATGCTCTCCAGAATCATCAGTTTCAGAATAAAAACCAAATCCTTTTAAATCACAGGGTCTAATGTTGCAACCCCGCAGTTGGACTCCATTGACCTCAATTTTTAGTTTTATGGACCTGACGCACATAACTTTCTTCTTCAACGTTATTTCTATCCTCTTTAAGAACATGAACATGCTTATTTGGTGTTTATTTGGTATATTTTGAAAGTAATCACCTCTGTACATCTTGAAATTGATGTGCGCGATAGTTTTCCCTCGAGTGTCTTGCCATAGCCTTCTAATCCACAAAGTGGTTGATCTATCTCAAGATCATTATTCCTGTGATCAAATGCTATATGTTTGAAGTGGACCTCAATCATGTGGCTAGTTTTTATATATTTTTTTGAATACTCCCCTCTCATGGAAATATTTGAATACAATTTTAAATGGCAACCAATTCTTGTATATATATCATATCCTCTTCTAATCCTTTGCCACTTGTATGAAGAACATGTTCCAAAAATCCATCATATAAGCTTTCATTGAATTCGTGGAAGTAAGTGACTCTTTTCAATGGATATATTTCACCATCCAACGTTTCCATGCAAAGAGTCTTTAATGTTCCCTTCACTTTTTCAAAAACCATATAGATGTGATGATATTCCTTTTGCTTATGATATGGCATGAAGACAATGTTAAGGTGATAACCCCACCCCCCCTAAAAATAAATAAATTAAAAAACCATATAGATGTGATGATATTCCTTTTGCTTATGATATGGCATGAAGATAATGTTAAGGTGATAACTCCCCCCCTCCAAAAAAAAAAATGGTATAATCCTTATATCACAATTAAAATATTTGAAAAAGGGACTTGGGATATACCTCTAATATGACACGGCCTTAGTTGGTTTTGAAAACTTGTTCACTTTACCTTTATATAAAGGCTATATAGATAAAGGGTGTTTATGATATGAAAGAGTAATAGGCTATATAGATAAAGGGAGTATATGATATGAAAGAGTAATATTTTGAAAAGTGAGGAAGGTTATGAAAAATAATATGTTTGGTAAGATATAGAATGATTTCAAGCTATAACATAGTATTCATTTACTCTCTCATAAAATGTTGTGTAGATACGGTGACTCATACAAACACTAAGTTTGTTACATGATGGTAAGGAAAGAAATAAAGGGGTGATATATGGTTTCAATGTGTTAATCATAGGGTTAGGAATGCGGAAAGAAGAAAAAATAAGCGATATGATGGTAGATCAAGAGCCATAATAACTTCGTCAAGTAGGTTGCGCCAATTTTAACGAGAGTGGGGGAAACTTTGCGCTAGCAATTTCATTCAAGGGGGAGCCTGGCAATGCTTTGTTGTCTAAGTAATGTTGACAAAAAATGTAGTCAACAAATGCCAACCGACAGATGCAGTTCGCTTACAGTGGCGTGCAAGTTTGAAATAATGAGATTATGATCCTTGATTTTTTGAAGGAAAGGGGAAGGGTATGGTAATGATAGGACCGAGGGTGACTCAATGTAGGACAAGAAGAGGTTGATAGGTTTAGGTGGACCAAGTTATACAATAGGGGGAAACAAAATGGAGGTCAAGGGATTCATGGATCGGGACTTTGTGGAATAACTCATGAAAAGTGGTAAGTATGAGGGGGTTTGGTCCTGTTGTATAACCGAAGGGACAAACTCTTTCTATTTTGACAAAATGATTAGAAAGATGGATAAATTGTCGTGGATGCGTGTTGAGGGAAGAACCCAAGCTTAACACTAAGCATCCACAACGTGTATGCTGGAACCATCTTGAAATGGAGGGGATGGAGAAAGGGAAAGAAGGAAGATGGGGATATAGAGATGACGACTGTGACGAGCGGGGATGTCTCGCTTAGAAAACGTATGGTAGGAAAGAGAGGAATCACGACAAAAGGAAGACAACTTGGTTCACCTGCGAGTTTGTTGTCCACCAAAACAGATTTGGTCAATTAGTTAAAAAATATACTGATAGCCTTTAATATCACTAACCATTGCTCCATCAACTCTGACCATTAGAAGTGAAGAAAAAGAAACGAAAGTAGAACAAAAGCGAGAAAAGTGAGAAAATAAACTAAATAAATGCAAAGTCAACCAAAATCTAATCTACCCTTTTTCGTACTAATTCTGTTTATTTATTATTATTATTATTATTTTATTTTGTTGTATATAGTTTATTTATGTACAGAGGAAAATAAAACCATTAGCTTGGACTCATGTAGGATGAAATTTAGCATAAAGGAATGCGTCACCTATTTTGCATGCAAATCTTATGACTTTGAAGAATTTACACGTGGAAGGACTGCCAACATGCCAACCAACAAATGTGTATGGTGAGGAGAAATGACTAATCAATACCCATAATAAATGATTACCAACCTCTAAGACTTGCCAACCAACAAATGTTTTGCATTTAATACTGAAAGTATCAATTGAGTCAGATTTATGATTTAGGGTTTGCATATCAAAGAGATGATCAATGAATCCATCAATCAAATTAATATGATCTCTAGGAATATTTCTATCAGGAACAGGGTCGTCATGATTCAAAGAAGATTCATAATGCGGGTTCAAAAACATAGGGATGTTTTTAAAATAGTCATCATCATTGAAGGAAAAAGTGCACCTAGGAGGGATATGCCTGCTAGTGTCAAATTCTCTAACCTCTCTTGATTGAAACANGTCATGATTCAAAGAAGATTCATAATGCGGGTTCAAAAACATAGGGATGTTTTTAAAATAGTCATCATCATTGAAGGAAAAAGTGCACCTAGGAGGGATATGCCTGCTAGTGTCAAATTCTCTAACCTCTCTTGATTGAAACAATGTGTTAACAATGATGTTATACAATTTAAGATCTTGATCGAACTCATGGAAATATTCAAAAGCGGACTCATCACATGTATCATTAAAGTCATACGGGTCTTCATCAACTTGTTTTGACCACTCACAAACACTATCAACAAATAAAAATGTATCATAAATATGGTTAACATGGTCAAAATTGACTTCTTCAACTGCATAATCAAATTCACCATCGTATGCGTGCGGATACGAGGCTTGAAATGAAAGATGATATTGGGATTGTGCTTTTCTATAAGGTTTAAGAAGGTTGGTATTTGGAACGTGGGAGGTGGGTTGATCATTAAGCATCATGATCCTCTTCACATCCAAGCTCTCGACCACAATTAGTGAAGTTATTATAATTAGGGTCTAGGAGAGAGGGCTCCCAAGATATACTTAGACATGCATGATTTGAAAATCGAGATTCAAGAGAGAACATGCGATCTTGTAAATTCTTGATGATGGGGATTAAGGAGGATAATTCTTTGTGCGAATCATGAACACTAAAGGAGAAACCTGTTCTATGGATTTTCTCTTCGAAGTCAAAGCAAGTGGTTAAGGCTAACTCTAGGTTTTGAACATTCTTTTCTTCTAACCACCATCGGTAAAGAGGAGGTAGAAGTTCATAATAATGCAACAGGGAAACCAAGTTAGTAGGGCGAATGGACATAGGAATTGAATTGTATGACTTGATAAACCTAAGGTTAAATGTAAGAATGCTTTCATTATCCTTCATATGTAACTGATTAAATCTCTTAAGATGCTCATAAGGATTATCCAAATGCCCAAAGGCAGAAGTAAACCAATAAGAAAGTTCAAACTATGTAGAGATGCATTCATTATGGAGGTTGGCAAATAAAGAAGCGGCATTACCCTGAAGGGAATTCATGAACAAAATCATGCAACTATCATTATCATTAATTCCGAAAATGGTGCAAGCATTTGAAAATACACAAAGATGTTCAACCACTGTAACAGTTCCATCGCCATGAAATAAAGGCAAATGTTGCTTGAATTTGTGAGGTAAGGGATTAACCGGGTGAGTAAACTTCAAGGGGATAGGCATAAACCATGGGGAATTATTTAGGTCTTCCTCAAATTAAAAAATCCCATACTTGGGAATGATCTTCCTAGGATTAATAATTGAAACTACATGGTTACAACGACCAAACAAACTTCCAATCAATTAAGACATAAGAATATGAAAGAAATAAATCAAGGTTTGAAAGAATTAGAACAAAACTAGGAAATAACCATTGAACGGTCCTCCCCAGTATGGTCCCCAAAAATATGTTGACATCAAGGGACTAGAGAGTCCCCAACACCAACATCTCGACCTCCCGTGGAGCTAGGCGGAAAGAGACAAGAATGTCACCCTAGGCTTAGAGCCCCAACAAGAAAACACATTGAACTCCAGGCTAAATCTCCTCTAACCTAAAGTCCAAGCATGAATCCCTTTGCCTTGTATTTTTATTTTTAAAAATATTTGACTTTTATGCAATTTATAAATTTTATGCTCGTGTATGAGTTTATAAATTTGAAATAACAAGATTAAATCTTGAAAGAATTTTAAACAACTAAAGAAAATGCCTACAAGGAAGATTAAAATTGATAAAGTTTTTTTAATGTATTTATTTTGGTAATAAAGTAACTAAAGAAAAACTAGTGAAAAGTTAAAGAGAGTTAGTTCTAAAGGGGTTACTTAAAAGAAGAGTTCATTAAGCAAGAAAATAATTTAATGACTACCATAAAAACTCTATAGTAATGATGTGATATTTTTTTTTTGTTTTCTTTAAGTTAAAATGTAATGGTTAAAAACTATAATATAAATAAAGAAAATGAACAAAATTTGTACCTATCAATATTAACTAAAAAATGAAGGGAACTTATATACACAATTTTACAAAAAGTAAATAATCCATGAGTTTGTCTTACTTTATTTTCTTCTTAAAATTTTAATTGTTAAATTAAGAAAAGATGAAAAAAGCTGAGATTTTAAAAGAAAACAAATAAAGAAAAAATTTCAGAGCGTGAAGGGCTTTGATATTAAATTCAAAATGTTCCGATACAATTCTTGGATTTTCAGAATCTACAAATCTCTAAGTAGACTTGGGCCCTGTATTTATTCTATAGCCATTTTAGAACAAAGTTACAATAGAAAGACCAAGAGCAAAAGAAAGAAGAAAGCTGCGCCATAATGGAATGGAGTGATGGTGGTGATAACACAAGGTGAGGACTTGCATATCAGAAACTGATTAATGCTGAAATAAAATTAGGCTTAAATACAACAAACTGATATGAAAACAATTCACCTTATGAGAACCAACAAAGCTCATCCTCGCCTCATCCATTCACTTCTTTACAAGACTCCCCACTGCCAACAATCCCGTCAATCCATGCTGAAAATAAAGGATGAGTGATGAATTAAAAAGAAAAACCTCACTGCACTCCAAGCATACCTCCTTTCAATGATTCTTTGCTGCTTCATTTATAATTGTTTAATGGACAGTTCCAACAGTTTGGGTGGTTTAACGAACCTAAGAGAACTGATTTCTTTTATCCATTTAAAAAATTAAATTGGAAATCTTCTTGTTATTAACCACGTGATATTTTATAAGCTTATTTCCCAAGGATATAATTCATATTCGATATATCAGCTTTGATCTGAGTTATCAACTTGGGAACCTTTCTTGCTCTCCATTTTTCAGGATTAGATTCCATTTTTAGTAGGAGCAGAACCCATGATGACAGTGTTTTGTAGTAAGAAGATCAACCAAAAGTTGCAGGGCACTGACATTTCCACAAACCTCCCATATTGCTACTTTGATATCTTCTTCAGAAGGTTTCCTCTGGTATCCAGATTCAGAAATCTCAATGAGCTAAGATATAACACCATGCACGTCATGTTCTTGCATGGCTATGGCACGCAAAGCTGCCATAAGATCCTTTGGAAAAATAAGATGATCCATATAAGAGGGTACTTTATGATGACCACTCCAATTGTAGCCACTCATTCGACTCCAATCCTTCTTGCTTCCCTCCAATGGCAGTGAACTTCCACTGGAAAATCCTTTATGCAATAAAGATGTAGGTAAAAACCAACACAATTGGAGCTTTTGTTCTTCAATAAGTCGTAACTTCAGTTCAGCACAATCAAAACTTTGAAGAGTTTCTTTTGGGTAATGCACCATTATAAAATCATCTGGATTATTCTCAATGGCAAACCTATAGAGGTATAGAAATTCCTCATTGCCTTTATTACCATAGCTTATTCATATCTCTTCCTTAGCGAGGAATGCAACTTTGGACCAGGTATGAGCTACATTGAAAAATGAACTTCAGTTATCGATCCATTCTCATCATCAATTTCCCATAATGCTTTGCCTTTTGGATCATGGTTACAAAAGTCATTTCCTGGGACTAGCCCCTGAACCCAGACAGTTGATGATTGCTCATATACCATTTTTGCACAATCTGTAGAACTTGAAAAATGACTACTTTGAGCAGGACTGGTATCTTTAGTTGCAAATTTTGACACCGACACTCTCAAATGATTTTCTTGTAGGCATCCGGATTTAGGTTGTACTGGTGGTTGAGAAGGGAACACAAAATACTGGGAACAGGGAATGTTTAAAGATCGAGCCCAAAATATGGAATTCTCCATACCATAGGAAATATTCAAAGACTATCTCACGGCATGTCATGCCAACATACGACAAAAGTGTCTCTGCAAGTTGCTTCAATGTCTTATTAAATATAGTTTTCAAGTTTTTTTGCTGCATCTTGGTTGCATGATAAAGTGCAGTACTCTTGAGCTCAGAAAAATCATCATCTATAAACCAAAGTGGAGTTCCAAATGTAAAAGGTAGCATATCAAGATATAGTGACCAAAATGAATCTTCATGAGCATGCTCTCCAAAATCATTAGTTTCAGAATAAAAACCAAATCCTCCTAAATCACATGGTCTAATGTTGCAACCCCGAGGCTGGACTCCATTGACCTCAGTGTTTTCGTTTATGGACCCGACGCACATAAATTTCTTCTTCAACATTATTTCTATCCTCTTTAAGAGGAGGAACATCCTTGTTTGGTGTTTATTTGGTATATTTTGAAATCAATCACCTCTTTACATCTTGAAATTGATGTGCGCGATAGTTTTCCCTCGGGTGTCTTGCCATAGCCTTGTAACCCACAAAGTGGTCGATCTATCTCAAGATCATTATTCCTGTGATCAAATGCTATGTGTATGAAGTGGACCTCAATCATGTGACTAGTGTATATATATATTGAATACTCCCCTCTCATGGAAATATTCTAATACAATTTTAAATGGTAACCAATTCTTGTATATATATCATATCCTCTTCTAATCCTTTGCCACTTGTATGAAGAACATGTTCCAAAAATCCATCATATAAGCTTTCATTGAATTCGTGGAAGTAAGAGACTCTTTTCAATGGATGTATTTCACCATCCAACGTTTCCATGCAAAGAGTCTTTAATGTTCCCTTAGCTTTTTCAAAAACCATATAGATGTGATGATATTCCTTTTGCTTATAATATGACATGAAGATAATGTTAAGGTGATAATGCCCCCTAAAAATGGTATAATCCTTATATCACAATTAAAGTATTTGAAAAAGGGACTTGGGATATACCTCTAATATGACATTGCGTTGGTTTTGAAAACTTGTTCACTTTACCTTTATTAAAGGCTATATATACAGATAAAGGGAGTATATGATATGAAAGAGTAATATTTTGAAAAGTGAGAAAGGCCACAAAAAGTGATATGTTTGGTAAGACATAGAATGATTTCAAGCTATAACATAGTATTCATTTACTCTTTCATTAAATGTTGTGTAGATACGGTGACTCATACAAACACTAAGTTTGTTGCATGATGGTAAAGAAAGAAATAAATGAGTGATATATGGGTCCAAAATGTTTGGTTCTAGTGTGTTAATCATAGGGATAGGAATGTGGAGAGAAGAAAAAATAATCCATATGAATGGTAAATCAAGAGCCATAATAACCTCATCGAGTAGATTGCACCAATTTTAACGAGAGGGGGAAACTTTGTGCAAACAATTTCATTCAAGGGGGAGCTTGGAAATGCTTTGCCGACTAATTATTGTTGACCAAAAATGTAGTCAACAGAGTTGATTCGTCTTTAATGGATGACAAGTAGGTGGATCTATATACGATTCTGACTAGATGACAATTCAATGAAAATTAATGTGAGTAGGTGGTGGAAGGCTCGAGAGGCCCTCCTTTGTAAAAGATCGTTGTTTTTCAAAATTCATTAGGAAGATCAGGAGTGACCACATTAGGGAGCTCAAGAGAGGAGAGGAGGGAAAGAACTGAGACCCAATTGCAGTCCAGTCTTGTAAACCTTGTACAAAGCATTCAAATTGATACAAAAGCAATTTTCCTACCCATGAGGTTTCTTTGTGTTTCCATGGTTGTTTCTAAATGTGTTAGATTTTTTTCCATGTGTGTGTTTTATGAATGTTGTTAGATTCCATGGATGCATATTTGTTTCCCTTTGCAGGAATAGATAGAAATTCTCTATCTACAGTTTTTTTGAGTGTTCTGGGCTCTTAGGCTTGTGCAAGGAGTACACACCCGAGTGTTGAAAAATCTATGAATCCAACACAAGGAGGGAGTTTTGGACTCTGTTTCAAGTTCAAGGAATAGTTTGCCAAGTGCACACACCAGAATCATAAGCTTAGAAGGAGTAGTGCAAGAGAAACACACCAAAGTTATTGAATACTTTGAGGAGAAGTAGTGTAAGCCTTCACAAAATTGAAAAGAGGGCTCAGAAAGATTTTTGGAAAAGTCTTCAAGACTGAGTCTCTTAGAAGCTTAGAGTGAAAGGAATGCACAGAGACAATACTTTGTCAAGTGTTAGTAGAATTTGGAAGGCAAGCGCAAGGAGTGCGCCCGAGGCCAAATATTTCAAGATTCACAAGCTCATAAAATAGAGCGCAGAGTGCCAGGAGGGCACAAGAATTTGATAAGGAAAAAAGGGATGAGTGCCTTAGAAGTCTGAGAAATTTCAAGTTCAGAGGGGAGTTAGTGCCGGAGTGCACAAAACCAGTGCAAGGAGTGCATAGAGGACTGTTAGAAAATTCCATAAGCTCAGGAGGACGAGCGAAGAAGTGTCAGGAGAACGTAAGAAATCGTTGAAGGAACAAAGAGAAAAATCCCTTAAGACTCTGAGTAATTTCAAGCACGGGAGAGACAATTCAATTCTACGCAAAGTCTAGTGCAAGGAATGCATAGAAATAACACCCGACAAGTGTTGGTCAAGTCTACGAAGATAGGCACGAGAAGTGTGCCAGAGACCGAAATAAATTTTGAGTACAAGTGATCAGAGGAGGAGACTTATAAGTTTTTTTTAAGTTTGAACAGTATGCAGTGTTCAAGGGAGGCGTATGAGGTTCGAATCACCTCGTGTAGATAAAATCAAGAGGGACAGCGAGGAGATTATCTCGGGAGGAGTCATAATCATCCATGTCCATTAGATATGGAGAAGCAACACATGGGATAACTATGTGAGTCGTCAAGATTGCATGCATTCGATAGATGTCGCGTGCCGAACCCGAAGGAGGAGCTAGCAAGGACTGTAGATCAATGAATGAGATCCATTCAGAAATTCACAGAAGAGCCGACAATCGTCAGATCTAGTGGATTTGCACTGGGGATAACACTGGAAGTCCTTCAAACTTCACACATTCGGGAGTTTTGGAGCGCAAAGGAGAGGGAACTACCGAAGTCTCGGAGCCTAAAGTACATCTAGGCCGTTGATAGGAAGGAACAGGTGTCAGTAGATCTGTGAGTCTAGAGAACCGACATTCTAGAATGAGGAGATTATACACTGCAATGGGGAGAATCTTCCGAAGCTCCAAAGAGCGAAAAATATTTGGACCGTCGGTTTGATGGATGCGTGGCATGAGATCCTGAACTCCAGAGGAGATTAGGAGTGGAGATTCGAGAGTCAAAGACTTTCGAAGGCCTAGAGGTTGGAATTCAATCCTGGCTGTTGATCTGAGTAACCACGTGGCGGGCAGATAGGCCTTTCACAAATTCGACATTCAGAGGGATAGTAAGTTGGAGGAGCCAGGGCTCCCAAAGTCTAGAGTCTCGTAGTCAATCAGGACCATTGGTCACTGAAGAGAGGATAATTGTTGATCTGTGGGCGTTGTTGTTCGATGGATCGGTACTCCAGAGAATTCACATTTTGGCACATAAAAAAGGCTTGAAGCTCGAAGCGCGAAGTCCACATGGTCTATTGATCAGGTGGAGGAGTGTCAGCCGTCTGATTGTATTATGTGGAATTCAGAGTTTGGGAGGATTAGAGTATTGTGCGGTGAAAAATCCCGAAGCCTGAAGTAGCGAAGTGCAAGAGCACTGAAGCTCCCGATAGTTTCCTCGTGGTTAAGCCCTCAGTTCCAACCCTTGGTCATATGAGTTTTTGGYCGAAAYAAGGGGGGCTAGCGGTCAAATTTTGAAATTAAAGGTAAAGGAGAGTTTGGGCCGCAGTTTCAGYGCAAAKCCACATGGTGGATCATCGCTAGCTATTTTGAGGTGCGKGGAATAATTTTAAGGACCTGTGTTTGATTTTGGGGGCCCATCAGGGGCCTGAAGAGACAATTCGGCTCTCGATTTAAACGATCCTAGACCAGGAGGTCACGCGGGGCCAAGGTGAGGGAGGGGGTTTTCATCAATGATGGACTKTAGGACCATGTCCACACCTCTGGTTACAAACTGGAGGAATATTGATGCATCATATTCAAAGACATTAGACCCCACTATCTATTGTTAGTTGATTGGATCTCTCATGCATTTGGTCAATACTCGACCAGATATCAGCTTTGTAGTAAAATCTTTGAGTCAGTTCATGGTGTACCCTCGAAGAGTACATTGGATTGCTGCRAAGCATGTGCTTCGGTATCTCAGAGGGACAATGGAGTACATATTGTTGTATGAGCACAGTGGTGGAGTGACATTAGCAGGTTTTACAGATGCTGATTGGGTAGGATGTGCAGAGGACAAAAAGAGTACTTCGGGTTGTTTCTTCAACATTGGATCAAGAATTATTTCTTGGTTCAACATGAAACATAAATAAGTGGCATTGAGCTCTGCCGAGGCAGAATACATGGGAGCCAGTTTGGCAACATGTGAGGCATTGTGGTTGAGGAAGTTACTTTTGGGCTTGTTCAGGCAAGAGATAGAAGCTATTGTGATTCACCGTGACAATTAGAGTTGCATCAAGCTCTACGAGAATCCAGTGTTTCATGATCGTAGCAAGCACATCGATATCAGGTATCACTTCGTCCGAGATTGTGTACAAAGAGTAGATGGAGGACATCTTTATCAATGCACTAAGCAGACAAAAGTTTGAGAAGTTCATAGATTAGATGGGGTTGAGAAAGAATCCCTTCCTTGCTAAGAGGGAGTGTTGAGATTGTAGTAAGGAAGGTATTCCATCATCATCACAACATCCTAGGATGATGGAGGACAATGAAACTTAGGCTAAGCTGATTAATTAAATGTTTTCCTAAGTCCAACTTAGGAAAAGTATTGTTGATGTGTTATAATTTTCAGTTGACTTTATTGAGTACTTTTTCTAAAGTTAAAGTGAAAAATAATTTAAGTTGTGGTATTTTAATCTTGACCAGTGATATCGACATGAGGGTGAGGGTTGATCTCACCCCTCAATCCTTTTGGAGATTAGGGTTTCACTTGCTCAATGAAGAATAAAGAGATCAACTGGGCTAGAGGGGCGCACAAGTGAGAGAGAAATCGATTCCAGAGAGAGATCGATTGCAGATTTGCAGGTGAGAGTTTTTGCAGGAGGATAGAGGAGAATCTAGCAGGTAAATCGACTCACATATTCACCAAATTGCAGAAGCTAAGATTCAGTTCTGGTAGGTTCGTATAGAGTGACGCAGGAGGGTCGTACATTCACACAGATGCTCACTTTCTAACTATTGTTTCGTTCTGGTTCTGTTTTGGAGGGTCTAGGGAAGCCGTACGGGTTTTTTGGAGAAGGTTTTGTTGAATATTATTCAGCTGTTGGCAGAGGTCGATTTACTTTGTAAGAAATTTCCATATTTTCCTACTCAAAAATAATAAAATCTCAGATCCGCTGCACTAGTTTTCCCACCTTGGTTTTTTTCAGGAACTATTGTCCAAAAATAAGTGTGTACATTTGATGTAATTGCTGTCTAATTTTACTTTTAGTTCTTGGTAATTTATTGCTGCTATGTATTTAATTTACTATGAAAAGAAACCCCGAATAATCAGCTAAAAATTAATTTGATTGGTTTAAAGTGTATTGGGTTTCAAAATTTTCACATTCCCTCGTTTTAGTGAAGGATGGAGATCCAACACAAGGGAGGCTTCCCTAGTAACCTCAAAGGATCCTATAGTAAGGTTAAGCAAGTATACAACCCCTTATCTTGGTTACTTCACTAGCTAGGTCAAGGTTCAAGGCAAGGTCTAGGTTAATTAGACAAAACAAATTAAACATACATGTGTGAGGAGGTTTCTAAGAAAATCAATGCCAATTACCAAGTTGAAAGAGTGAAATAAATGCCTCGAAACACTAGCTAAAGAAAAAATAAAGGTTGTAATGAAACTTGAATAAAATATGATATACTTCAACATACAACAAGTTTATAACATCAACAGGTAAATAGTCCTAAAATTAGCAAGAATGCAATGGAATCTGTGCTGAACTCTAGTCAAGAGACTAATAAACCTTTATCTACTGATTGCTGAAATAAAACAACATCAAACTACTTCAAATAAGTGCAATATACCAATCCCCAATGGTTGAAAATTACAATTAATGCAAAAATAAATAATGTTAGAGATGATTTAAGGCCTAAAATGCAGTCAAACCCTAGACGTTAGGCTAAAAATGACTTGAATATGCAATGCAATATAACCAAGGATAAATCTAATCAATATGTCAAGGAGAGAGGAAGGTTTAGGCTTTAAATCACTTGCAATGGAGAGAATACTAGTGTCATCTAACTTCCTTGGGCGTATGGAGTCTCACATGCAACTTCTATGGAGAGAAAGGAAAGGAAAAGACTTGAAGGTTGAACCCTAGGGTAGTCCTCTACAAACCATAAGAAAGTTGTCCTATGTCTTTCAAAGACCTTAAGAAAGAGATCTAGAAAGGATTTAGTCTAAAAACCCTAGAGTAGTACACTACAAACCCTATAATCATAACCTATAAGGGAAAAAGATAGGGTAGTCCACCACAAACCCTAGAAATTGCCTTTTGTCCTTAAACAAGATTTAAATGAATGATAACATGGAAGATAGTTCACTACAAATATTCCCCAGGGTTTCAAAACAAGATTTATCCAAGAAGAAACAAGTTAACATGCAAAATCACCATTTTGATAGAGCATTTACTTAATATATCAAGAATAAATCAGGAAGAACACTTACTTAGTCAAATCATTTAGCATGAGGAAACCCTACAAATGAAACCATCCACAAACACTTTCAAATCATCCACTAGATCACTCTCCAAAAAGTTTCCACAAGTACTCCATAGTGAAAAAGAAGTAAATAAGACAAATGTAGAAGTGATTCTCCACAATACGAGTTATGATTTACAATGAGGGAAATGATAGCCTTTTTTACGAGGCAACCCTAGCGCTTTACCTCTCTAAATCCCCTAAAAACGTGATAAATTCATGATACAAGGTGGATAGTGTTGAATTATTGTAACTTCAGAGAATATTCTACTTATATTTGAGTCATTATTGTATAGATCAATCCCCTTTTGTGGATTTATCGAGTCGGGTCTTGTATAAGATCAAATCCCCTTTTGTGGATTGGTCGACATGTATTTGTATGGTGGTATTTGTAAAGTTATCCCCTAGTAGTTGTAAAGTGGTTTCAACCACTTCTAGGAGAAGTCGAATCCACCAAGTGAAGAGTCACGACCCTAGCGCCACCTCACAACTTGTATTTGTATGTGAGGATGGTGTCTCATTTGAACACGCACACCACCTAACTTTGTAGTGCAAAAGTCTTGGAGGAGAACCTGTTGCAACTGGGGTTGATGTCAAGGAGGGTTTTGGTCTATCTCTTGGTATATCTTGGTTAAGTGGTGTGCTACTCTTCCTAGTGAAGGAGTAGAGGAGGATATTTTGTTTGGTTTTTGGTCTATCTATATTGAGGAAGTTTTTGCTAGGTTTTCTTCCTCATGAGGGTTTCCCAAAATAATATGTGTGTCTCTATTGTTTTTGTGATTGCCTCTCTTTCAATGATCTTATTTATGCAGCTAATGTGCTAAACGATTATAATAATAAAGAAGAACTGTAACTGCTAGTTGTATAAGCAAAACTTCCACATGGAATCAAAGTAGGCCTGAAAGAGATCAATTCACAGTTCATAAAGAAGTATCTAGCCTCAACACACCCTCTCCCAGATTCAATTTTTAATATTGCAGCTGTTGCAAAATTAGGTTTTCTGCATAAACACTAAGTGTGACGTTTTCCTTGTTTGAGGAGGATGTTGGAGAAAGTAATCACACCTAGGAACTTGCCCTAGGAGGGCACATCTAGTCCCTGGATCAAAATTCTGAAATTTGAAGTTTAAGAAATTAGGGTTTCCTCATAAAACCCTAAGTACCAGTTGCAGTTGTAGTACCATTTGCAATTGCAGTATCAGTTTCAATTGTAGTGTCAGTTCCTTTGTGCCAATTCCTTCATGCTAGTTGCAACACTAGTTGTAGTGCCAACGCCAGTTGCAGTGAAAGCTTTTGTTAAGTGTTGCGACTAATTTTTATTGTCCTAGTGCACCTTACCCTAACAAATCTCCAACTACCTTTAAATTACAAGTTGCAACACCTTTGAAGTTTTAAAGGTTTGTTATTTATTTCCTTTGCTGCCAGATGGTGCCACTACCCGCCGATACTGTCAGGAGTATGTACTTACATTTTATTAAACTTTATCATTATTTTAAAGGGTATTTGCAGGAGAAAATATCTTTTGTCTAAACAACAATCGTAGGTCCAGAGGGATCTCAAATCCAACACATTTAGAGGAACAACGCACCTTAGGTTTGATCAATTTAATATGCCTCTATTTGTTATGATCTTATGAACATCTAGATTGTATTTTGATCTGTTGAAGTTATGACTAGCATATTAACCACTGGTCAAAATTAAAGTCAAAGTATTAGATTGATTAAAGTTGAGATTACAGAGTTTATTCCTTAACTTAGATTTATGTCAAGATAGCATATTGTATTAGTACAGAAGACATGTTGAAGAGAGTACTTGTCATCTTGAGTGAAGGAGACTCGGAAGAAAAACAACACACTCATTCTTGAGGACAAGACTCCATGTTCCAGGTTTGATTGATTAAATTGATAAGATTCAAATTTGCACATAT
Organism: Picea engelmannii; assembly: GCA_009831015.1. Lineage (NCBI taxonomy): Eukaryota > Viridiplantae > Streptophyta > Pinopsida > Pinales > Pinaceae > Picea > Picea engelmannii. Next base: position 251,881 of record ML812341.1, read on the forward strand.
CAAGTTTGATAACTGCTAAACACTATAGTTGTGATAACAATCTTTGAAAAGTTTTATTATTGAATACTTGGTATCATGTGAGCACTATTGAGATACATGCTTATTCTAATCATTACCAGGTATAACTAAAAACTCCTTTAGGAGAAACTTATTGTTTTGGTTACAGGTTATCGTGGAGGAATGATTGATCACAACACTAGAAAAGTGTTTCTCTCATTCCTTATTATTGCATTTCTTAATTTTTACCCTTGTTTCAGGAAGGTCACAAGTGATAGCTCTGAAGGAGCTAATGTGATGATCATTCTCACTCTTTTTTTTTATTATTATTATAAAGAGTCTTATTCTTGTCTATTTTTTCTCCCTGGTTTCTCTTATTCTGGGCATGTCACAGGTGATAACCCTGAGGGAGATATAGTGACGACTGCAGGAGGAAACATATTAGATGAGACATGGAGTAGACTATCCAAGTTGTATACATGACCATATACATCCATGTACCGAATAATAATAATAATAAGCTAATTTTTCTAGATACACAACACCTCATATGAAGACAGAACATGAGGAGCAGAAGGCTCCAAATGGAAAAAATCCCTCTAGTGTAGTTGATCACTCTTCAGATCATCAAGAAGAGTTAGTAGAGAAAAAGGGCCTTCCCAGAATCAATGAAATAACTAGGAAGAGACCAGTATGGTCCCATGACACTTTGCATGATGCAAAGCCATATAACGTTAATGTTCCATATCAGAGGGAGCAAATGGATTCGAAGTTTATATAGACTCAGAGGGATTCAAGCTTCAGAGGGAGCATGGAGACTCAGAGTGAGACTGATCTCATAGAGGATCAAATAGGAAAAAGAGACATCTTCCAGGACGGATAGACAGATGCCATGAGTTGAGAAGACTACATCGTAGCTTCAGATACTTCTAGGAGATGTGAAATATCCTGGGAAGATTCCCTTGTTTCAATGACAGAGGATGAATCCAGTCAAAAGGACTGGGATATGGATTTTTCCTTGAGACTAGAAGGGAAGTCAATGGTGATTTCCAAGATTGATCTAACAGATCAAGCATGTTGCAGATAACAATATAGAGATGCACACATCCTGATTTGTGTCTAGAGGATTATCCTAGCGAGAGGGAGAAGACTATGACGAGACACTTGCTCCAGTAATCAAAGAAATGGTTCCATTGTTTATGAAGACAGTCAAAACAACCATGATTCTGATACAGTATGATATTTAGAAGGAGCAGTCCATGTATTTGAGATTGAGTTACCTCCATGAAAGAAGCAAAGCTACCTTCAGTATTAACCACTCTCAATTTTAAATGAAATTGTTTCCATGATAGAATATAGGAGCTACTCTCATAGTTCAATAGCTACAGTGAGAATAGAGCAATCATTCTCAGCTTCAGAAATAGCAGTTGCAGGTGCAGAGTCCAGGTTCTAGAAGGAAAAGTTGCAAAGAGAATAGGTGACATACTCTTAGGCAGTGAGACAAATAGTTCTTTGCAGAAAGCACATAGAACCAACACATGATTATGCATATTGAGTTGCCATTGAGAAAGTGTACCAAGTTGGTACAATGTGATGTGAAATTTTTGTTTCGAAGTAGAGGACATGCAGACTCATGTCCACAAGTTGAAGCAAGCTCCAAGATCTTGGTATGGAAGGATTGATAGTTTTCTGATGAGCTTGGGATTTATCAAGAGTAAAGCTGATCCCAACCTTTACTTCAATATTGAGAATGATGGACCAATTATATTGCTCCTATACGTGGATGAATTATTCTTGACAGATGAAGAAAAGCACATCACAGATTGTAAGAAGAAGATTTCCGTTGAACTTGAAATGAAGGACCTAGACCCGATGCACTATTTCTTAGGTCTTGAAGTATGGAAAATCCTAGAAGAGATTTTCCTTTATCAAGGAAAGTATGTTGTGGAAATTCTAAAGAGATTCGACATGATGGACTGTAAATCCATGTCCACTCCTATGGAGACAAATATGAAGTTATTGGATGATACTTCATTAGAAACAATTGATATTACTCTATACAGACAAATGATTGGTTCGTTGATGTATCTAACGAATACCAGACCAGATATATGCTTTGCTGTGAACACCTTGAGTCAGTATATGGTGGAGCCCAGACGTGTTCACCTTGTAGCTGCAAAGCATGTGATGAGATACCTTAAGGGTACGTTGGACTATGGTATCAGTTATAATGGAGATTGCGACTTTAGATTGTATGGCTATACTGATTTAGATTGCGTTGGAAGTGCTTCAGACAGAAAAAACAATTCAGGATGTTGATTCAGTTTAGGGTCAGCCATGACTTCATGGCAAAGCAGGAAGGAATTCAATATTTCTCTTAGTATGACAAAAGCGGAGTACATTGTAGTATGCTCCGCCAATTGTGAATCCACATGGATTTAGAAGTTGTTGACATGTCTATTTGGCCTAGAGATGGATGCTACCGTGATTTTTTGTGATAACCAGAGTTGCATAAAGATGGCAGAGAACCCAGTGTTCCATGATAAGATGAATCACATTGAGATCCGGTACCACTACATTTGTGACTTGGTACAAAAGGGAGGTGTGAAGATCCAATATGTTGGCACAAATGAGCAGGTTGTAGATGTGTTGACTAAGCCACTGCCTTGTGTGAAGTTTGAGTACTTTCGAGACAAGCTTGGGGGTTGTCTAAAAAGAACTCCCTCAAAAGGGGGAGTGATGCTGATGATACTATGGTATCCCAAACAACAACATGTAGCTCAGTTAGGATTTTATATCCTAGGGGACTGATCATCTTTGGGCAGATCCTGAAGGTCTGGTAAGGATGGTCTGTCGGAGTATCTGTGCATGTATATGTCAGCTGTGGTCAGTAGTGGTAGCTCGGTTATGATTTTGTTTCCCAGGGAATCCTATGATTATTTGGCAGATCTCGAAGGTCCGGTAAGGACGGTCTGTCAGAGTACCACGTGGTAGCTTGTTAGGATTTTATATCTTAGGGAATCTTATGATTCTTGGGCAGATCCCGAAGGTCTGGTAAGGATGATATGTTAGAGTACCACAGATGTTGTTGTTGATGCACCTGCGTCATTCTGTTGCCACACATAGATGTTGATGTTCCAACTTCGTGTTGTTGATGATGTTATTCCAACTTCGTGTTGTTGACGATGTTATTGTTCCAGCTTCATGTTGTTGATACTATTGATGTTCTAACTTCGTGTTGTTGATGATGTTGTTTCAGCTCTGTGATGTTGATGATGTTGTTGTTCCAACTTCGTGTTATTGATGTTGATGTTCCAACTTTGTGTTGTTGATGATGTTATTCCAACTCCATGTCATTGATGTTCTTGTTCCAACTTCGTGCTATTGATGTTTATGTTCCAACTTCATACTAATGATGATGATGATGTTACTTCATTTCCGTGCTGTAGATGATGATGATGTTCAGTTTCTACTGATGTTGATGATGAGAAAAACTTTCGATGACCGACAATTTTCCCGATGCTGATGATGATGTCCCCTCCTCTTGATGATGTATTGAGTCCAGCCAGTTGTCATTAATGTTGTCAATATAATACCCTTCTCATTAAGGGGGAGTGTTGAATTATTGTAACTTTGAAGAATCTTCTACTTATATTTGAGTCATTATTGTATAGATCAAATCCCTTTTTGTGGATTGATCAAGTCGGGTCATGTATAAGATCAAACTCACTTTTTTGGATTGGTCAACATGTATTTGTATCGTGGTATTTGTAAAGTCGACCCCTAGTAATTGTAAAGTGGTTTTAGCCACTTCTAGGAGAAGTCGTCTCCACCAAGTGAAGAGTCACAACCCTAGCACCACCTCACAACTTGTATTTATATGTGAGGATGGTGTCTCATTCGAACACACACACCACCTATTTCTGCAGTGCACAAGTCTTGGAGGAGAACCTACTGCAACTGGGGGTGACATCAAGGAGGGTTTTGGCCTATCTATTGGTATCTCTTGGTTAAGTGGCGTGCTACTCTTCCTATTGAAGGAGTAGAGGAGGATATTATGTTCATTTTTTGGTCTATCTATATTGAGGAAGTTTTTGTTGGGTTTTATTCCCCATGAGGGTTTCCCAGGATAATATGTGTGTCTCTATTGTTTCTATGATTGCCTCTCTTTCAATGATCTCATTTATGTAGCTAATGTGCTAAACTATTATAATAATAAAGAAGAATCGTCACTGCTAGCTGTATAAATAAAACTTCAACATACAGGTCTAGGTCGACCCCCAAAATAGCCTCCAACTTGAAGATAAAGTGAAAATACATCAAAACATCCCCTCAAAAATGACACATGTGAGTGTGAGCCTCCAAGTGTGGTGACACCATCCTCTAAAGGGATAAAAGAGCCTCCAAAGGCCATGTATCATCACCATCAAGTGCCAACTCTGTTAAGTTTTTATTGTTGTTATTAGGTTTTTTCCAAATTACATGAGCATTCAATGCATTTCCAAAAAAACAATATAAATAGGATCATTGAAAGAAACACAATCACAAGGTACACAACATTTTATCCTTGGAAACCCTCATGGGGAAGAGAACCCATCAAAAACTTCCTTAATAATAGATTGCCAATACAATGCCAAGACTAAGACCAAAACACCAAAGATAGACCAAGACTTAGCATGCACCTCTCTTCTCCTTCCTCCTGCAACTGCAACTTCCTTCAAGATATGCACACTAGATGAGTGAGTGAGTTTAAATGAGACACCAACCTCACTTATGAATACAAGTGTGATATGGCGCTAGGGTTGTGTCTCTTCATTTGGTTGAGTCGACTTCTCTTAGAAGTGGCTAAAACCACTTTATAATTACTAGGGGCCGAATTTACAAATACCATTATAAAAATACAGTTTGACCAATCCACAAAAGGGGATTTGATCTTATACAAGACCTGACTTGATCAATACACAAAAGGGGATTTGATCTATAAAATAATAACTTAAATATAATTAGAATATTATTTGAAGTTACAATATTTCAACACTCCCCCTTAACGAGAAGGGTATTCTACTGACATGACTCAATACAACATCATCAAAAGAAGGAGAGGGAAACATCATCATCAACATTTGGAACACTGACTGACACATCTATAAATCATCAATTTTTTTTCTCATAATCAATATCATCATCATTTACAACATGGAGGTGGAGTAACATCATCATCACCATCATCAGCATGAAGATGAAACATCAACATCAATAACACGAAGCTGGAACAACCACATCATCAACAACACAAAGATGGAACAACAACATCATCAACAACATGAAGTTGGAATAACAACATCATCAACATGTATCAACATAATGAGGTAGGTGCATCGACAACATTTTTGGTACTCTGACTGACCATCCTTACCATACCTTTGGGATCTACCCAAGAATCATAAGATTCCCTAGGATATAAAATCCTAACAAACTATCGCGTGGTACTCTGATAGATTGTCCTTACTAGACCTTCGGGATCTGCCTAGGAATCATAATATTCCCTATGCTATAAAATCCTAATGAAGCTACCACTACTGACCATAGCTGGCATATACTTGCATAGGTACTTTGACAAACCATCCTTACCGGACCTTCAGGATCTTCCTAGGGATGATCAATCCCCCAGGATATAAAATTCTAATGGAGCTACCCGCGGTTGGTTAGGATATCATAGTATCATCAACATCACCCCCCCTTTTGAGCGAGGTCCTTTTGGAATACACCAAGCTTGTCTCAGAAGTACTCAAACTTCACATGAGACATAGGCTTTGTCAACACATTTGCAACCTTCTCATATGTTCCAACATATTGGAACTTTACAACTCCCCTCTGCACCATATCACGAATGTAGTGGTACCAGATCTCTATGTGATTTGACTTCTCATGGAACAATGGGTTCTCCATCATCTTTATACAACTATTGTTATCACATAGAATCACAGTGGCTTCCATATCCAGATCGAAGAAACCCGTCAACAACTTCCGAAGCCATATGGCTTCACAACTAGCAGAACATGCTGCAATGTACTCCACTTCTATTGTGCTGAGAGAAATAATGGATTGCTTCCTGCTTTTCCATGAAGTCATGGCTGACCCCAAACTGAAACAACATCCTGAAGTGCTCTTTATATATGAAGCACTTCCAGCCCAATGTGAATCAATATAACCATACAGTCTGAAGTCATGATCTCTAGTATAATAGAGACCATAATCCAACATACCCTTAAGGTATGTCATCACATGATTTGAAACTACAAGGTGAACATGTCTGGGCTCCACCAGATACTTACTCAAGGTGTTCACAACAAAGCATATATCTGGCCTGGTATTTTTCATATACATCAACGATCCAATAATCTATCTGTATAGAGTAGCATCAACCAATTCTGACAAAGTATCGACCATGAGATTTAAATTTGTTTCCATGGGTGTGTTCATGGATTTACATTCCAACATGTCAAATCTCTTCAGTATTTCAACTACATAATTACCTTGGTTAAGGAAGATCTTCTCTGGGCTCTGCCAAACTTCAAGACCTAAGAAATAATGCGTCAGGCCTAGGTCTTTCATCTCAAACTTTGCAATGATATTCTTCTTGCAATCTGTAATGAGATTTTCTTCTCCCGTCAAGAATAAATCATCCACATATAGTATCAATATAACTAGCTCATCATTCATAACCTTGAAGTATAGGTTAGGATAAACTTTACTCTTGGTAAATCCCAATATTGTTAGGAAACTATCAATTATTCCATACCAAGCTCCAAGAGCTTGCTTCAACTCGTACAGAGCTTTCTTCAACCTGCAATCATGAGTCTTTCTATCTTCAACTTCAAACCCTTGTGGTTGTTCTATATACACTTCTTCTTCAATAAAACCATTTAAGAAAGATGTTTTCACATCCATTTGGTGCAAATTCCACTTCATTTTGACTGCAAGAGATATGATGGTTATGATAGAAGTGTATCTGGCTACAGGAGAAATGTTTCTTCATAGTCAATACCTTCCTTTTGAGAAAATCCATGAGCCACAAATCTTTCCTTATGTTTTTCAATACTTCCGTCTGCTACATGTTTTATTTTGTATATCCACTTGGAAGATACCACATATTTGTTCTTTGGTCTAGGAACTACTTCCCATACATCATTCTTCATAATGGACTGATATTCTTCTGTCACGATGTCCATCCATTCTTTCTTCTGAACGACTTCCTCAAAGTAAGTAGGTTCTTTTTCTACGAGATCACACATCAAGGCCATATAGCTGGAGAATGGATTAGGTTTCTTTCTTTGTCTCATGGTTCCTTTTGGGGCACCATACTTATATGCATATTCAATAAGTTCTTTCGTCCAAGATGGCTTTCTCTTGTGAGAGATCGTCATATGGGGAGGTTCTTGATATTCTATCATATCACGATCTTTTGGAATCTCATCATCAAGGGTAACTACAACTTCCTTTACGGGTTCTGCAACTCTGGGAGCTACAAGTTCTTCTTCATATACTTCTTCAAGCTGACATTTCCTTGATCTTTTGAGTGCTTCATATTCATTAAAGGTTACATCTATGATGATCTCAATATGATGGTAACCTGGTATGTAAATTATGAAGGCCTTAGATACCTCACATTATCCAACAAATATTCCCTTCTTTCATGAAGGATCCAACTTAGTTCTCTTTTCTTTTGGAATGTGTACAAATACTGGACAACCAAATATTTTGAGATGGCTTACTTTTGGATTCTTTCTGGTGAACATTTCTTTGAGAGTTTTGAATCCAAGTTCACTATGGGATAATCTGTTTTGGACATAGATTGTTGTTCTTGCTACTTCAGCCCATAAGTGCATTGGAAGATCTTGATCGTGAATCATAGTATTTACTGCTTCCATAATCATTCTATTCTTTCTTTCTGCTGCACCATTTTGTTGAGGATTATAGGGAGTGGCGAGATCCCTCTTAATCTCAACATCTCTGCAAAAGATTCCAAATTCATTTGAAGTGTACTATCCTCCATTGTCTAACCTGAGTATCTTGATTTTCCTTTCGGAGAGGTTTTCTACCAAGGATTTGAATTCCTTGAAATTTCCAAGTAATTCATCTTTTCACTTCAAGAAATAAACTTAAGTCTTATGAGAGTAATCATCAATAAAAGATACATAGTATACATACCCTCTTAGAGAGGTTGATGGCATTGGACCGAATACATCTGAGTGGAAAAGTTCCATAATTCCTTCTACTTTATTGTCGCTCTTTGGAAAAGGATTATTTATGTTCCTTCCTTGTGCACACCCCTTGCATTTACCTTCATGATCAAACTTTAGTTCTGGTAAACCTGTAACTCGTACATAGAGTACATCCTTCATTCTCATCGGAGTTCTTGAATCAAGTTTGTAGGTGGCTTCTCCCATTCCTTTGATTGGGTACTGATAATCATCTCCAAGTGAAATTTTTTGGGGGGAGTCCTTCTCTATAAGGTTGGAGAGAGTGTTCTTCTGACCTGTCATGTGCTTAGAGGCACCACTATCTATGAGCCAAGTATACTATCTAGGTGTCACAGATCCCGAGAGAGCAGAAAACAAAACATATTCTTTAATATCTTCTTTAGATAAATTCTTGGGTGGCTCATCATCTTCAGCTACATGGGAATGATTTCTTTTGTTATTTATCCTCTTGTATTCTTCCCTTATGGCAAGACAATTCTTGGCAATGTGTCGCATGTTATCACAAGGATAACACTCGTAGGAGGAGAAATATTTTCCCTTTCTTTGACCCTTATGGTATTTATGGAATGTCTTTGGAGAGTGAGATTCTTTATGAAAGTGAGTATCCTTTTGAAAATGAGACTTTCCCTTTCCACCATTAGCATGAGAATATAAGGCTTGATCTTCATCTTTTAATAGAACAACTTCTCGATTAGCCACTTTTGCTTCTTCTTGAACACATTCTTCCCATAAATTGTGAAATTGGAGTTTCTCTTTTCTTGCACAAATAATTTGGATGAAGGCATCCCAAGGTCTTTTGAGACCATTAAGAGTTGTCATCATGAGTTCATATTCATCTAAGTTGTCTCCAATTGCCTCTAATTATTCCTTGAATTGAGAAACCATAGGGAAATAGTCTTGAATTGTTTCTCCTTTTTGCATCTTTGTATTCTTGAGTTGGGTTCTCAATTTCATCTTCCGGTTGATGTTCTTTCCTTCATACATTTTGGTCAGGGAATCAAACATATATTTTGGAGTATTCTTAGAAGACACTTGAGGGATCAAGTGGTATTTGATGGAATCCACAATTATTCTTTTAGCCTTAATTATATCCATCTTGTGTTTCTCTTTGGCTTGATTTTCTTTGGGTTCCAATACATTTTCTTTTATGAATTTTGCAAGATCAATATCTTTAAGAATGAGTCTAATTCTGTACTTCCAGGCATGGAAATTTTCCACACCTTCTAACTTGTGAACAATCTTGGTGTTTGCACACATCTTGACTTGGAGCTAAGAAAATGACAAAAAAACGAAAGTGCTCAAAAAATGAAACTGGGCTTACCAAGAGATGCGTTGGGTTGAGGCGAGTTTGCTGGAGCTGAATGTTTCCAAAAATTCCAATTTTCACCCCTTGAAACTTGACCTGCGCAATTCTGGAATGGTACTTCTAGTTTCCTGGTTTTCTGGTACCAGTCAAAACTAACATTTGACTTTTCAAAGAATCTAGCCACGGAAAAAGTTCGTTCAAGATGCCAAAAGATGCACTAGGGCAGGGCGCACTTTCCAAGGTGATTTTTGGTCAAAAATTCCTCTTCAGTGAAAAACCCTAATTTTCTTGTACGCCAACAATGATGTATAGATACCCAGTGAAATATTCTTTATTCAATCAAGCTCTGATACCATGTTAATTTTTTACTACTGTTATTAGGTTATTTCCAAATTACATGATAATTCAATGCATTTCCAAAACAATAGTATAAAAAGGATCACTGAAAGAAGCACAATCACAAGGCATGCAACATTTTATCATGGGAAACCCTCATGGGGAAGAAAACCCAACAAAAAATTCCTCAATAATAGATTGACAATATAATGCCAAGACTAAGACCAAAACACTAAAGATAGACCACGACTAAGCATGCACCTCTCTTCTCCTCCCTCCTGCAACTACAACTTCCTTCAAGATATGCGCACTAGATGAGTGAGTGAGTGTGTGTAAATGAGACACCAACCTCACATATAAATACAAGTGTGAGATAGCTCTATGGTTGTGTCTCTTCACTTGGTTGAGCCGATTTCTCCTAGAAGTGGCTAAAACCACTTTATAATTACTAGGGGCCAACTTTACAAATACCACTATACAAATACAGTTTGACCAATCCACAAAAGGGGATTTGATCTTATATAAGACCCGACTTGATCAATCCGCAAAAGGGGATTTGATTTATAAAATAATACCTCAAATATAATTAGAATATTCTTCGAAGTTACAATATTTCAAAAAACTCATCATCAAAGGATGCCCTCATGCTAGGTTGGCTCAACAAGCATCAAATCATCATCATACATGACACCACCATCAACATATGCAACATCTAAGGGCTAGGGTATGATGTCATGGGTGAAGAAGATCCACATCCTCTCCAAAGAGGTGTACCATTGTCTCCGAGTGCAAATTCATCCAATCAAACCCTAATATGCTCAAGGGGTGCATTGTCCAACCTGTGGGGCTTCTTTCCCTCTCAATGGTCCACCATGTTCTATATGCAAGATCCAAGCTCATATTTCAATCTTCTAAGGTCCAGGAGGTGTGGGGATGTGCCCCGGGGCATGTTAAATCATCAAAGGGACCAATGCTCTGCATCAAGCATGCAAGGTCCTCTATATAGTGCGTAACATTCTGGGCATCATTATGAAAATGTCTTCCAAAGGACCACGTCAAGGGTGCATCATGACTGAACAATATCAAAAAAATCAAGTAAGAAAAAAAACTACAAGATACAAGAAAAATTATAATCATATAAATTAATCCATCACTTAATACATGAGCCAAGTAAGAGATACACATTAGGTATGTTATTCAAACTTCACACTAGCTCAAATATTTATGCAATTTTCCAAGTTTAGGTTTGGGAGGACCATCACAAGACCCTATTAGGTATGCCAATGCCCATATAGAGAGGTATTTTCAAAGAAACCCTTCAAAGTGTAAGTATAGTGACTGATGTGACATGTGGTTTCCTTCATGGTGATGGTGTCATTGACATGCAAGGAAAAGTGTGGGTTTGTTGGGTATATGTTATATTCTTTGCATGTGTGTGTGTGGGCGCATCAAATATGACAACTACGTCTAACGATCCCTCTAGTAGTGCTCTTTGTGTCGTGTGCTCCGGACGCTTTCCTAGGGGGGTCCCAAGGGGGGGCAGGTATGCCCCCCCTGGTTACGCACAACATTCGGGGCAATGCCCCAATTTTTTTTTTGGGCCGTTTTTGCTATTTTTAGATGATTTTTCTATTTTTAGCGGTTTTGTAAATTAATCCCGGATTAAGGGATTAGGGTTTTGGTATCTATGAAATACCTAAAAACATTGTATATATATTGTATGGTGAATGGTGAAATTCGATATAATGAATATAAGAAAGGTTTTCCTAGTTGAGAGTTTCCGGTATAAAATCTCTGTGTACTCTGTGTATGAGCCATTGATTAAATTCTGTTTTTCTTAAGAATCTATATGCATTGATTTACTTCACAGGTTTAAAACTTAGAGGGTTCATCTCCCTGAGCACCTTTGTAGAGGGAGTGATTGCTTCTTGAGATACCCTTTCCTTGACAATGTGTGTTTTTCAAATCCCTTCTTGCCTTTTGATATTCTTTTATTACTTTGCAAGTCCCCTTTTCAGGTTTCAAGCATTCATAATTTTTCTTACTGGGATTAAGTCTTTTTAATTGATATGCATTTAGTGCATTAAGACTAGGGGTGATTACCTCATAGAAAGGGGGTAGATCTCAAGCTGACCTTTGACTTTTGATTTGATCATTTACTATTCCATTGTTTCTTCTTTCTTTTATAACATGTTTTCCTTTTATTCTTTAGCAACTTCATTGACCTCGACATTCTATCCCTTCTTCTCATAGGAGGATGAAGGCATAAGCCTTTTTGGTGTACATGTATCAACCATTACCGAAAGATAGGACAACTAAAGGAAATAGGATGAAATGTGTTAAGCATGAAAAGGTATGGTACATTACCCCTATCAAGGCCTCCTGGTAGTACCCTTGTTCCCCAAGAGTGACAACACTGGACTAGGACGCATAATATGGTCACTAAGGTGAAACAAGACAAAATGTATAACGTTCAAACAATCATGATCCATTATCTGACTTCAACCCATGATCCTCACTTAAATTCTTGATGCATTAAATGTGACACTTTATATGAAACAATGACTAGTGTACCTCATGTGTGTTGGGCCACCATAATTCGATGAACCATGCTAATTACGTGAAATGTATTGAGTTGGACAAGGGGGGATGCATTTGACAGGATGATGTCTATGGAGAATGTTGATGATCGTGTTTGGGATCACTGTCTTCATTGTGGACCATGAGACATGATTTCCTTACCCCTAGGTGAGAGGGGGGGGGGGTAACATTCCCCAACATGGGTTATGAATCTACATGTACAAGGTTGGACTTAGTGAAACATATAAATATAATAATGATTACAATAAAAGGTCTACTATGGTTTAAGATGAATCTTACACCATTTTCAACATCCTCCTTAAGCTGAACTAGGGGCCATGGATAAAAATGACAAATACAAATAAGAGTGGGTGTATAGATACCCGACTCAATACAAGGTTGGTCATGGTTGAAACACAAATGAGAGTAGGTGTATTTCGAGAAAAATGGTGAATGCAAATAAGAGTGGGTATATAGATACCCAACTCAATATAAGGTTGCTTGTGGTTGAAATACAAATGGGAGTGGGTGTATAGATACCCAACTCAATATAAGGTCTGTTGTGGTAGAAAACGAAGATCAATGTTATCAGGATTGGACCAAAACTGACTAAACCAGTCGATCAAACCAGTTCTAGGGGTTTTTTGGGTGGAGCTAGGACCTCAGACAAGAAATCACTGGTTTTGGTCCTGAACCAATCATAATTGGTCAAAATTGACAAGACAAAATTGGTCATAATCAACTAGTTTGACTAATTTTATATCGGCGCGCCTCCTTTCCCTCAAAATATCAAAAAGAAGTAAAACCCTAAAACTACTCAAAATTTGATCTATTTAATGATACCCCCTTCTATTATGAATAGATTTATTCTAGATGACTTGCAATTGCTTCCATTGCCATAGGATACCGAAATTGGTGTTAGACCTTTAAGGGCATTGAGTCGAGATGATCCATGCAAAGAATGTATAGGATATAGATTTGTATGCTTATGTAGTTTGATTTGATTGTAGACTATAGCATGATTACTTTTGGGCACTGTAGGCCATTTAGAGCCTCAATATTACTGTATTTTGGTTTAGAATTGCATTCATTGAAAATTTGCTATATTCGCCCTTACAATGTTATATACAAGAGAGAAATTTGCGTATTTGGTTTCTAATGGTTTGGATTTACATGGACATACATGAAGATATATTTTTTATATTATCAAAATTTGAGTATTTTATGTATCTTTTAGTTCAATGGTTTTGTTTCTGGTTTTTTATTGTTGAGAAATGTATCTCAAGCAAGATCTTCTTGCACATATTTTAGTGTGAACGTGCAGAGAGTGGTTTGAGACATTTCTTTGGTGACCACTTTGGAATGGTGATCACTAACTCCATCATGTAATTTCACTTTAAAAATAAAAGAAAAAGTAAAACTCTAATGTTTTGAAGCCTAACTAGTCTTAGGGATCTAAATGAAATGTTCTAGAAGTTCTAGAAATTAGTGACTTAGATTACGATTTAATCTTAACAGTACATCTCAAGATTGAGGGCGGTAGCTAGTATTAAGGAAATCAATTATTTCTCTAAATGAAATGTTCTAGAAGTTCTAGAAATTAGTGACTTAGATTGCGATTTAATCTTAACAGTACATCTCAAGATCGAGGGCGGTAGCTAGTATTAAGGAAATCAATTATTTCTCTCAAAGAAAAAATATGATAAGATGGGAAAGTTTGATCAAACATTAGGAGAGATAAAGAGAGTTGGAAGATGACATAATGCATTCAAGGAGAATAAGAGTAGATTGCTGAAGTGACCAGCAAGTACAATAAGTAGGATGTACAGGCTGTACCACTACTCTAGTTGTCCCTTCTTTGTGCATAGGTTGTACACCATTAGATTTGACCATACATAGTATTTTGTGGATTGTTGGAATGTGCTTCAGTTTTGAGAGGAGAGAAATAGTGGTTTGTTGTCTAGGAAAGGAAGAAACAGAGCAAACCATACTGCTATAGTTGTACCCTCTCTTACACAAGTTATACATTGTTTTTTGAGGTGATTTTATTGATTGTACAATTGTTGGTTCAAGTAGGCTACAAAGGTCACCTTGTAAGATTTGATCAAAGGAATGAAACACTGATTAGAAGGAAAAATCCCCATTTATGTCTTTTATTTCTTCCTCTATTAATTTTCTCGCTACTATGTGATTTATGCAATGTTTAGAATTTAATTTTTTGTTGTTAAATAAATTATGTTTTTGAGTTATTTAATGAGAGAGCATTAGGCCAACAACCACCTAGGATAGAAAATTTTACATGGTATTAGAGCTATTTCTCTCATTGAAATTCTCAACGGTTTACAGTAGTAAATCAATTGTCAGAAAGAAGGACTAGCAGTTTTAGGGTTTCGATATTTCTTTTAAGGACTAATTTTTAGATCTAGGAGTTTGGGCATTAGATCTCAGAGATGGCCTATGTTGGCCTCAAATTTGAGGATATACTGGACAATGCCTCAAATTTCCTATCATGGAAGTGAGGGTTACACTTTTATCATAAGAGAATGATCTCTAGGATATTGTCAATAATTTTGTGCCTTCACCTACACATCCACAGTAGTTGGAATATCATAAGAAGAAGGAATTAAAGGCCAAGATGCTCAAGGGAAATCACATTAGGTAGCAAAATCAACAAAAACTCAAGTAAATGATTTGGCAGTGAAGTTTGGGGAATTCACACTAATCTCCTACCTTTCTACCAACACAATCACAAGGAGTGTGTGGTACTTGCAAGTGTAAGGGTTGTGCATAATACTATATAACATAGTATGATATGCTTACAAGAAACTACAAATGTTTATGGTGAATTATAAATTTTTAATATATATATATATATATATATATATATATATATATATATATATATATTGTCGTCCCCAACCCACAATCCCATGAAATGTTTTGGGGGTGCACTCTACTTGTCCTAGGGACACATCCTCCCATATTTGTTGTTCCCTTGTCCTAGTTGTTCCCCCATCCCAAAAACCAACGCAACATAGTTGTTTACAATAGTAAAACAACCCTTATCATTTTAAATTACAATTTTAAATATATTAACATAATTACACACTTATGCCAAATCAATAAGACATATATAGCTGGAAATTACAAACCATGAAGAACATAGATAGCTAAAAATCAATTTTTAAATTTACACGAGTATTGGATAGCTAAAAACTTCATTAATACGCACAATATAAAGTTCATGCACATATCATAACTTTATCACAAGGCTAGTACAACCCTCTAGTTCTCCAAAACCCTAGCTAGGTAAAACCTTATCTCACACCAAGGAGATCCAAAAAGCATGCATCACTCAAGAATGACCTCCAATGAAAG
>ML812341.1:269248-282487 GCA_009831015.1 Picea engelmannii
ATCTCCCATGTGCAAATCCATCATGAACTATCCAAGGGCTCAACATACACCATGTACCCCAAATATCATGACTCACCCCCAAAAATGGTCTAAACACTTTAAGAGTATTGTATAGGAAGAGACAAAGTTAGAATCATGTTTAGCTAATCAAAGTGATGTATATGAACTAACCCTTATTGGGAGGATGGCAAAGGAAACAAGAAAATACACAAGAAGGGTAAGAAGGAAGAATCAAACCAAGGTAAGAAGGATTTGAGTAATGAAATTTTTTAGGTGTCACGGGAGGGGACATTATGCTAGCCAATTTTTGGATAAGAAGAAGGGTAAGGACAAGTAGAAAAAATAGGTTGCAAAGAGTGCAGGTATTGTAGAAGGAATGGATGAGTTAGCATCCCAACTTGAGATCATCTTATCTATGTTCTCTTGTTTGTCTTCCAACACCATGTCAAATGTTGGATGTATGTGGTAGTGGGGAATCAAGACATATGAATTATGACAAACAACTCTTCATCGGGCCTCACGTGATCTGAAATGGATCTGAACAAAGATGAATGGTTTGTAAATCTTAGTACACAAAGGTAATTCAACAATTTATAAGGGTTAAAATAGTAAAAGACAATGCAAGAAATAAAAAATTAAATGAGAGAAAAGAGACAAAAAAAGAACTAAATGAAAAAGAAAAAGAAAAATATGAAAGAAGAGACTTGAGAATGGGAATGAAAGGTTAGGTCTTTTGGCCTTCCCATTACCTCCATCTCTGCCTATATCTTATTTCAATTCCACTCAAAAAAGGATTATTTTTGGCTAAGAGGTGAGGATGCACATGAGCCTGGTTGTGTAAATTGTTGAATGACCATAGAACGATGAGATGCATTGTAACCTAGAATTGTCGAAATGAAGACTAAGCAACGATTCAAAGTTGGTTTCCCTGTTTGGGTTTCCATGATAAAATCTATGTTCATCATGATTAATTGTTGTAGATTTCATTTGTATGAGTGCATAGATCAAAGTTAAACTCCATCAGATGTTCATAGTGTGAAATATGATGGATTATACATAGTAAAATGAATTCGTTTCCTTTGTGGTTAATCACAACAACTAGCATATCTAGACCATCCATTAAATTTCTTAATTGATATCTATGGCTATTATAATTTAGCTATTACACTTATTTAGTTGAATTTCTAGTTGTGTCATTGAATACCAACTACTTGTGGTTTATTGAGGATGTTGAGTAGTTGAATAGGCCATATGCCCATTGGATATGTCATACACACCACTAAGTAGATCATAGCCACCTAAGAAAGGTTGTGTCTTTTCTCTCTTATCCGTATGCTAAGTTAAGGCTAGCTCTTGATGTATTCATTTGATTTGCAGATGAAAATAGTCTAATTTCATTGAAATAATGTAAAGGCAACACATTCCATTAGTTATTAGTTTGGCATATGTTATATTGTCTTACATGGAGTGCCACTTGAATTGTCTTATATGGAATGAGCAAAAGGGATTTGTGTAAGAGGGAATGTAATTTGAAAAGAATTAAAAGAATGGAGATAAACAATAATGGCCGAGTAATGATGGTCGGTATAGCTCTTTCTAGATATCTCAAACGTTTCTCATATCACATTGCAGATCTTGTCACAATGTTTTGAGCGCTATACCACAACTCAATCACACTTTGATTACAAGGCTAAAAGATTATTTACCTCGATTACTTGATAGAATTGTGAGGCCACAATTGATTTCACATATGTAACAAACTCCATTTTCTTATATTCTTATTCATGTCATTGTTGGGGAAGTTGGATTTGAAGAAAATGCATCTATCCTTAATTAATGCTCGAGCGATATGCCACTGAAGAATTTATGTCTTTGACAATGACTGATCATAAAATAATTCTTCCTATTGATATTGCTTGGGGCTTTCCTTTCTTTGTAAACATAAGAGAGAGAGAGAGAGAGAGAGAGAGAGAGAGAGAGAGAGAGAGAGAGAGAGAGAGAGAGCATTGCAAAAAACTCTTATTGCAAGCGATCGTTCTTATGTATATTGGATTGTTTTCCAATTAAGCAAATTGTAGAGTAAGCATTGAGACGAAGGAGAGAGCTCTTCATAATATTGTTGTCTAATTGCACAATATACACAATCGTTCCCTAATTGGAGTCACTAGAATGGAAGTGTTGAGAATGTATTAGAGATGAAACTTACTCCATTAAATAGTTCCCAACCTAGAATAAGAGGAATTCAATTGGGTGAAATAAACAATGATTTAATCTCCCCAATACATATAGGAAACCGTTAATAGCAGGTTATAAATCATTTAACATAGATCTAGAACACTGGTTGAACATTGAAAAACAATAATTATTGATTGGTGTTATCACACAATCTTGCACCTTAGTGCAAAGCCTTCACAAGGTACAAAATGAGTGGAACATCAGAAGATGTTGCTAGTGTCACATACACAACAAATTCCCTCATTTTAGTGAAGGATGGATCCAACATAAGAGAGTATTCCCTATTAGGACTTAGGACTCCCGAGGCAAGACACAATCAAGTCTAAGGCATCCTAAGTATCTACCCAATTCACCACCAAAGATATGCATCAATCAAGTCAAGGATAAGTTGGTTACTCATATAAATTCCATATTTGATTTAAAGTGTTCTAAGGCTGATTTAGGGGGTTTATTAAGTAACTATCTCATGCAAACCAACCCCCAACCCCCAAACCACTAAAATATGAAAATTACTAATGGTTGTTGTAAATTATAGATTTGATTTAAAGTGTTCCAAGGATGATTTAGGGGGTTTATTAAGTAATTATATCATGCAAAACAATCCCCAAACCACTCAAATATGAAAATTACCAATGGTTGTTTTAAAAATTGCAATAAAGATAGGAAATTATATCAGTAAACAAGTTACAACAACAATACAATTTATCCCTCAAAATGTGTTATAACCCAATAGAAAATAGAGCTAAAATAATGAATAAATCTAGGGTTTGATTAACTTTTAAAATCTGAAAATTACAAGGCATATGAAAACAAACTAAAACAAGACATCTAGCCTTAATTATGTAGCAATATAAATAAAAAAAGACAAATTTTATGCAATTAAATGATTTTAGGTCAAACATACAAGAAATCCTAGGATTTTAGATCAAGAATATGCAACCAAACCCTAAAAGTTTAGGTCAAAAATATGTATGAAAACTCTAGACATCGAAGGTTTTGATAGTTGAAAATTAAATTTAAGCTAAACAAAACCCTAAATTTACCCTAAAACATAAAATAAATTTTTAATATAGATTTGTGATTGACTAAAGGGAGAATATTAGTGCCTACTATATTCTTTTGGGGGAATATGGGGTTAATTAAGGATTCCCTTGAGGAGATGAGGTATCTAGGGTTTTCCACTACAAACCCTATAAAATCCTCCTAGTGCCTTACAAAACTTCAAGATGATTCAAGGGAAGATACTCCACTAATAATCTTCCAAGAGTTTTGAAAAGAGGGATTTGTTCAAGAAAAGTATGAAGATAATGCACAACCAACACTAGAGAAGCACAATTACACTTATAATTATTCATAAACAAAATCCAAAAGATAAAGTGGGACCACTTACTCAAGAAATATTTCAATCTTCAAAATCCTAGCCATGAGCATCCATAAATAAGTAAATCCATCCACAAAAAAATCACAAGAAGTTACTCTAACTATCAATCCATAACGATTTTAGAGAAGAGAAATAATAGACAAGTATTAGTAGTTCTCCACAAGTAGCAACGATTTACAATGAGAAGTGCTTCTCTTATTTATATGAGAGATCAAACACCCTTCTCATCCATAAAAATCCCTAAGAATATAAAATAATCCCTTTATCTCTTACAAACCCTAGAGATAAGGCAACAAAACATAAAATATCCATGATGCAAGAGTGAATAGGTCACCAAGACCCTCGATGATGCCTCCAAAATGAAGTAAACAAGATCTAAATCCAAATAATCCATCATAAATGCATGTTAGAGGCCACACATGTGGCATGAATGACCTCAAGAAGTGGACGATTCACTCCAAAGTAGTGTGAAGGGGCTCAAAAGGTGAAATGTTTCATCCACAAGTGTCATATCATATCCCCAAAAATTGTGATGTCTCATCAAATGTGCCAAATCATAATGATAATAATATGCAATGTCCCATCATCAAGGTGTCGTGTCATCTCCAATGGGTGCTAGGATGTCTCAACAAGGGTGTGGTGTCCTCATAAATCTCAATGTCCTCCAAATCAAGTGGAACGACCTCTCAAACATGGTGGGACAACCTCCATCAAACATGCAAGTAGCCCCTCAACATCCTCCAACGGACTATGGATCAATCAAGTGGGTATCCATGTGAAGTACATCATCCAAGGAGGGGCTCATGCGCAAAATGTATCCATAAAAACTAGAGGCATGTACACAAGAAAAATTCAAAATATAAAGTGAGTCATGTCAATGTAAAAGCCATTAGATAGATCACATTAATAATCCTCTTCAAACTTCATACTAGCTCATAAACTTATACTATTCACCAATTTTAGGCATGGGAGGATCATCATTAACCCATATTAGGTGTGTCATTACCCAGGAAAATGAATATTTCCCAAGTAACCCATCAAAGAGTATGTGTAATGACATATGGCATGGTTTTGGGTTTACTTCATGGGTGGTGGCATAGTCATGTAAGGTTATATATGATATTCACCCTCATGAGTGCATTTGTATGAGGGAGAACTTGGCATAGTCATGTAAGTTTATATATGATATTCACCCTCATGAGTGCATTTGTATGAGGGAGCACTTAGGCAATGAGTTTACCTGTCTTTGGCACCATGTCTTTCCAAACCCTCGTTTTCTTTTTTATTTATTCATTCAACCTTTTTTGGATTTTGATTTTCATTTACTAAGTCCTTTTTAGGTATGCATTCATTGCATATGACTTGGTGTGATGGCCTCTTAGCGAGGGGGTAGAGCTCATTCTTTATATTTATTGGTTCTTGACTTTGTTTTTATTTCTTCTTTGTTTTGCTTTGCATTTTTTAGTTTAGCACTTTCTCTTTCTCTACTTTTTTTAATATCAAGTTGCATCAACCTCGAACATTCTAGCTCCTTGTCATGGGATCATTGTGAGGCACAAACCTATATGGGTGACATATGACAACCAAACCAAAATAATGGAGAATAGAAATGGGAAAGTTGGAGCATGTTATGTATGGATTTGGGATATGAACACATTACCACTATCAAGGTCCCCAATAGTACAATTATGCCCACTATGCCTAAGAGTGACAACATTTGACTAGGAGATGATGATGACCATCAAGGTGAAACAAGGAAAAGGTATAAATTCAAATCATCATGATCCATCATCTGAATCAACCCATGATCCCATTTATTCCTCTTAATATATATAAGGTCATCAATATTTTCAATCTTACGATAATCTTGTACTTTGTTAAATGTAAAATTGACTAAATCCAAGGGTTTCTCTAAAAACTATTCGCTTTCCAAATCATCAAAGGATACATCATATAAATCAAAAACTTGGAAAGGAGTACAACTTACCAAACCTTTGTCTTAATGTGAAGGAGAGACAGATGCTTGGATGTCCCTGCCTCCATTAAATGGAAGAGAAAATGTCAAATTCTCATCTTCATGGAGAGAAATGCTCTCTCCAATAGGGTTTTCTTTATGCACATGATCTTCAACATGATGTGCTTCATCAAAGTCTTCATTTTCAATGGATTCATGAAGTAGTTATTGCTCTTCTTCAAAATTTCGATAACTTCCTTCAAGAATATCTTCTTCATGTTCTTGTTTTTCAATGAAGTCTTGAGGTACTTGATCTCCAAAGTTTTCATCAGAATCTTCTTGTATGGGATCAAGATATGACTCTTGCTCTAGCATGGGAACATGATAAAGCTCTTCATCAACATGCTCTTGTTGTGATTGACTCTTCATACGATCATGGGATGCTTCTTCATACTCATGTTGGGTTTTCATAAGGTCTTCAAGGATCCCTTCATACTCTTGAGAAAAATGACCCCAACATTTCAGGAAGACTCAGATCACACCTACAAGAGAAGTTATATTCACTGGGCCAGTGAGATCCTTGACCCACATCCATTGATATTCTTCCAAACAAATTACATATAATCTTATTAAGACATCCTCATGTCCTTCATTGAGTTTTGAGACATACTTAAAGAAAGATGAAACATGCAGAATAACAAAAACAACATCATCATCAAGCTTTGGAATATTATTTTCCCATTTTGGAGGGAGATTATTTGGGTATCCTAGAATATCCTTAATATCAAGAGGATGATATAATTCATGAAGTTCCCATGGTGGCATATTTCTTTAATTAACGTACAACTTGATATGAAGTTTGAAAGTAGGAGATGATACATCATACCAAACATATGTGTGTGGAGTCATCAAGGTAAATCTTAAATACCTTTACAATGATGCTTGCTTCATCTCACAAGCAAATTCTCTTTAGAATTTGCGCAGGAAAAATGGTGTCTTCCCTCAATGGAGCCAACGTATGAGTATACTTAGGTAAGGCTTTGGTTTGTACTGATAAAAAAGGTTGAAGCTAGACTTTGGATTTCCAATGAAAACGACTTAATTCTCCCTGACAATGAGACAAGGCTAGTGGAACATCAGAAGATGTCACCATTGTCACCTAAGCAACTTCCCTTGTTTTAGTGAAGGATGGATCAAGGACAAGAGAGGCTTCCCTAGTAGGACTTGGGACTCCTAAGTAAAGACACAATCAAGTATAAGGCCTCCTAAGTAGCTACCCAATTCACCACCAAAGAGATGCATAAATCAAGTCAAGGATAAGGTGGTTACTCAAAGTAACTTCCATATTTGGTTTAACGTGTTCTAAGGGTGATTTAGGGGGTTTATGAAGTAACTATCTCAATCAAAACAATCACCAAACCACTAAAATCTGAAAATTACCAGTGGATGTTGTCGAACTTGCAATAAAGATAGGAAATTACAATAGTAAACAATTTACAACAACAATACAATTTATCCCTGAAAATGAGTTACAAACCAACATAAATTAGGGATAAAGTAATGAATAAATATAGGGTTTAATTAACTTTTAACATCTGAATATTACAAGGCATATGAAAACCAACTAAAACAATATGTCTAGCCCTAATTATGCAGTAATATAAATTAGAAAGGAAACTTTTATGCAGTAAAATGATTTTAGGTCAAACATACAAGAAAAGCCTAGGATTTTAGATCAAGAAAATGAAAGAAAACCCTAAAATTTTAGGTAAAAAATATGCATGAAAACCCTAGAAATATAGGGTTTTTGATGGCTTAAATTTAAGTGTAAGCTAAACAAAACCCTAAATTTACTCTCAGACATAAAATAAAATTTGAATTTAGGTTTATGATTGATTAAAGGGAGAAGACTAATGCCTACTACTATTTTTTTTGGGGCATATGGGGTTAATTAAGGATTCCTTTTAGGAGATGTTTGCATATCTTGGGTGATATCTAGGGTTTTCCACTACAAACCCTAGAAATCCATCCTAGTGCCTTACAAAACTTCAAGTTTATTCAAGGGAAGATACTCCACTAGTAATATTCCAAGAGTTTTGAAAAGAGGGATTCGCTTAAGAAAAATATGAAGAGAATGCACAACCGCCACTAGAGAAGCACAATTACATTTATAATTATTCATAAACAAAATACACAAGATAAAGTGATATCACTTACTCAATAAAGATTTCAATCTTCAAAACCTTGGCCATGAGCATCCATAAAGAAGTAAATCCATTCACAAGACAATCTCCACAATAATTCACTCTAACTATCGATCCATAGTGATTTTAGAGAAGAGAAATAGTAGACAAGTAATAGTGTTCCAAAAGTAGCAATGATTTACAAGTGAGAAGTGCTTCTCTTATTTATATGAGAGATCATGCACCCTCCTCATCCATGAAAATCCCTAAGAACATAAAATAATTCCTTTATCTTTTGCAAACCCTAGAGATAAGGCAAAAAGACATAAAATATCCATGATACAAGAGTGGATGGGTCACTAAGATCCCCAACAATGCCTCCAAAATGAAGTAAAGATGCTATATTAATTCCAAGTAATCCATCATAAATGCATGCTATAGGTCACATGTGTGGCATGATTGAACTCAAGAGGTGGACAAATCACTCCAAAGTAGTATGTAGGGGCTCAAAAGGTGAAATGTTCCCTCCAAGAACTGCAACGTTTCATCCACAAGTGTCATATCAGATTCCCAGAAGGTGTGATGTCTCATCAAATGTGCCAAATCATCATGAAAAGGTGCAACATATCATCATCAAGGTTCCATGTCATCTCCAATGGGTGCTAGGATGTCTCAACAAGGGTATGGTGTCCTCATAAAACTCAATGTCCTCCAAAGCAAGTGGAACGACCTCTCAAACATGGTGGGACAACCTCCATCAAACATGCAAGTATCCCCTCAATGTACTCTAAAGGACCAAGGATCAATCAAGTGGGTAGCCATGTGAAGTAAATATTTCAAGGAGGGGCTCATGTGGAAAATGTATCCATCAAATCTGGAGGCATGTACACAAGTCAAATGAAACATAAAAATTGAGTCATGTTAATGTAAAATCCATTAGATAGATCACATTAAGAATCCTTTTCAAACTTCACACTATCTCATAAAATTATACAATTTTCCAAGTTTAGGCATGGAAGGATCATAATTAACCCCTATTAGGTGTGGTAGTACCCATGAAAAAGAATATTTCCCAAGAAACCCATCAAAAAGTATGTGTAATTACGTATGGTATGGTTTGGGGTTTAATTTATGGGTGGTGACATATTCATGTAAGGTTATGTATGATATTCATCATCATGAGTTGCTTTGTATGAGAGAGTGCTTAGGAAATGAGTGTTCATTTCCTCGACACTATGTCTTTCCAAACCCCATTTGCCTTTTTATCTACTCATTCAACATTTTTTATCTTTTGATTTTCATTTGCTAAGTCCTTTTTAGGTATGCATTCATTGCATAGAACTTTGGGTGATGGTGTTGTTGGCCCTTGGGTATGGAAGTAAGCGAAGAACAAGGAAGAAAAGGAAAAATGCGAACTTCGCAGAAGACACAGTGACTGTTATTGGGTCGAAATGAGCAAAAGAGAAGAAAAGACAAAGTAAAGCCCAAGAAATCAAGTCGTTGGACGAGGAGGTTGAGGATGAAAAGTCAGCAAGGAAGAAGGACCATGGACGACTCAACAAGTGGAAAAATCCACCGTTAGATGCTTTGGAGCACCGCACGAAAAGGAAGGAAAGACAGGCTGGCGAAGCCTTGAAAACGCGAGTCAAGTTAACCTAGGGTTTTAGACACCTAGGGTTTTGGTATCTAGGGTTTTGACACCTAGGTTTTGGCCTAAGGATTTCAGTGAGCTATTGTAATGTATAAATAAAGGTCAAGAGGACCTGGGTTGGGTTGTTGTCATTGTTTCTAGTATTGATCTAGTTGTATTGTTGATGTGAGTGATTATTATTGTACGAGAGAGAAGTGATAAGTGTGACAATCTTCTAGTGTTGTAAGATCTTCAGCTGGGTGTGAAGATCAACCCTGCAGCTGGGTGCGCAGGGAGGGGAGAGATATAGAGAAGAGAGAAGATCTGCTGATTAAGAGTGCATATCAGAACTATATGCTTTCATCTTAATATATCATAAAGCACAGTTCTGTGGATGTATCCCTAGAGAGACGGTGAAACACATATATCTGTCTTATGTGTGTGAGTGATGCTGTGATATTGTGCCTTGATATACTGTTATTTCATTGCTGTGGTAGATCTAATATATGTATATAATAAATCTAAGATGATAAGTGATATATGCATGATGTATTGTTCTAGTATTGGATCCACTTGATATTTCCCTTGGTTGTAGAAATTTATATCTTGCAACCCCCCCATAGCTTCTTTGGGTGAGACTGTATCTGCTTCGCAGGTGTAGCCGAAAGGGCCAGTAGTTAGGGCTTGTTGGTGCACTCTTGGAGCTGAACCCTGGGTTTGGCCCTGTGCCAACAAATGGTTCCGTTACCGAGATATGAATCTTTGTGAGGGAATGTCAAGGTGGTTCCCATCAAATATAGAGATTTAGAAGTGGATAGAGGATCAAGAAAAGGACTTTAGTACAGAGGATTGGTTGGAGAGACATATTTTTACTGATATACACGATATATTCTTTGGAGGAATCCATCAGGAGCTATATGAGTGGTTATCTAGGCTAGAAGATACCCAGTTTGAGATCAGATCTAGACCTCTTGTGGTTTGGACGTCAGTGCTGATCAAGAAAGTCAAGGGAGTTGATAACGCCCTGTCGAGAGCAGTGGATCATTGGTTTGATAGCACCATTGGAGGCTACATCACCGAGTTTGATGTTGAAAGAGTAGAGTCATATAACCAATCTAAGAGATATGACTCTACTTTGTTGCATGAGTCATATAGCCAAGCGGAGAGAATCAAGATGTTGTTGCATGAGAAGGACATCTTGAAGTTACAGTAGATCGATCGAACTTGAAAAGGATAATTTTCAGGAATTCAGACAGTGACATCGACATAAAGGCTAGACATACGCATAGTGGGAGAGCATTCATAGAAGTTCATCTTGCGAAACAGAGACAAGGGTTTCTATAGTGGACAAGAAACAGACCTGATGGATGAAGAACATTCAGAACCCACTGGGATAGAGGAAGTGAAAACTGAATAGCTTCGCCAGGAAGAGCCAGAAGCTTCAAGAACTGCGCAAACCATTGAAGTAAGTACTATTATCCCTCCTATTTATTCAACAACACTAAGCAATCATAATAGTCAAAATTGTCAGAGTCCTTAGAGTACTATTACTAGCAGTTCAACATACACTTAGATAGAAAACCTAGACAACTCTATGGCAGATGAGGTGAGGCTCCCTATATTTAGGGGAGATGGATCTAAAGATCCTGATCAACACTGGTTCCTATGTGAAGTTGTATGGAATATTAATAATGTCACCAACGAAGCAGTTAGAAGAACCAGTTTAGTACTACCCTTCAAGATCACGCACTATCTGGTACATGAAGCTTGTCCAAGGACTTGCACAACCTAAGACACTAAATGAGATCAAGAATGCTCTGATTGCAAAGTTTAAGAAACCTAAGTTGGATTCCCAATGTATTACAGAATTGAAGGAGATCAAGTAGAAGGTAGCCGAACCGGTTTGGGAGTTCGATCAGAGATTCAAGACCTTAACATGCCGATTGACTTTTCAGATCCCAGATGAGCAGAACAAGGAATGGTTCATTGCTGCTCTCTTACCACACATCAGAGTTCCTATGATGTAGAAGAATATTTATTCATAGGTTGAGGCGCTAGAGATCGCCATGAAGTTAGAATCATCCCCCATGGGAGAATCTAGCTCAGGTATGAGTCAGATCTTGAGTCAGCTGACTAGTTTGTATTTACAGGTCGAATATATGAAGAAGGAAAAGGGAAAATATAAAAGAGAAGGCATCTGGTGTGTCAGATGCAGGTCAGTAGGCCATGAAAAGGAGCATTTCACTCTATTCCATGAATACTTTTCCTCTGGAGCTCTGAGCCCTTTGAAGCAAGTCACCTTACCTTGGTGTAAGGTATGCAAAAATAAGCATCGCCCTGGTGAGTGCTATTACATGCAAAAATATGTTCAGACACCCACAAATTTGTATTACATGTTCTGTAAGTTCGTGGGACATGATGATAGGGATTGTAGCGCTTATGATCTCATGCATGAAAGGTCAAGAGACATAAACAAGATTCAAGGAGAAGTACAATGAGAAGGAAACACTACGCAATACAACTCCCATGGGAGAGGAAACTTCAATCCTCGTGGTGGATTAAGAGGATGAGGACGAGGAGGAGGTATGGGTCGAGGCCAAGGAAAGATAATCTGTTATAACTTCACACATTCAGGACACTTGGCAAGGGACTGTCAGAACCCTTGCACTACTTGCAACTACTGCAACTCCTTCGAGCATGTTATTGAAGAATGTCCAACATTGCTGGCTAAACTTCAAGAGAAACGAGGACCTCAACAGAACCCGCAGATACAATTGATCAAAGCCGAACCTCACGGAGAAGACCCTAGAGTCGTTGTTATTACTAAAGGAGGTGTTGTTACAGGAGATGATAGAATGACCCAAGGGAAGACTACAAAAGATTCAAGAATAAGGAAAGCTGCAGAGAAGACCCAAACTTTTGATGCAAAGAAAGAAAGACAAATATTTGAGGAGGCAATAAAAGAGTGCAGAGGAAACCTAGGTTCTTCATCAAAGACACGACCAAAAGTAAGAGAGTATGGAATGCCTCAGGAATTTGATCAGTTTGCTTCGCCAAGAGAAGGAAAAGAGGTAAGCAAGCTCATGGAATTTCTATATACTTGTGTTAAGTTGATTCAGGATGAGAGCGCTATCCAAGAACTAAAAAATTTAATCAGACAATATGAGCTAGGAAAGACTGACCCCTTACTGAATAGGGTAGTACACCAAATCTCTAAAAAGAGAATGACAAATTAGGAATTACATTTGAATGCTCAGATAGGCGAATATGATATAGACTACGTGGTTCTCGACTTAGGATCAGAGGTCAATGTCATGATGAAGAAAACTTGGGCACTGATGGGAAAACCTAAGTTGATATATTCCCCTATCAGGCTCAGGATGGCTAATCAACAGGCTATAAGCCCCTTTGGTAGACTTGAACATGTCCCTGTGGACATCGACGAAGTAAGAACATTTGCAGATTTTGAGGTAATTGAGATAGTTGATGACAGTTTCCCTTACCCTGTGCTGTTAGGAATTGATTGGGCCTTCGATAATTCCAATGTGGTTGATTTAAATAAGATACGTATGACTTTTGAAAAAGATGGCCTTAGGGTCATTGCACCCTTAGATCCAGATGAAGGTCAACGATACACAAAGCCCATCAGAGAAGAAGACCTCGCATATGAACTGGAAAATATATACAAATTAACATCCAGACAACAGGATTACATTAATACTACGGCCGATGGAAACTTAAGCTGGAGAAGTGACAACGTATGTTCATCAGACTCAGAAGAAGCACTAGAGAACTGGCAGAATAAAATGTATGAATTATCTACAAGAAGATGTGATAGATTAACCAGAGAAGTTCG
>ML812341.1:285551-303132 GCA_009831015.1 Picea engelmannii
TCTCTCTCTCTATATATATATATATATATATATATATATATATATATATATATATATATATATATATATATATATATATATATATATCAAGTTGCATCAACCTCGAGCATTCTAGCCTCTTCTTCCCATGGGACTATGAAGCATAAACCTATATGGGTGACATATGATAACCAACCCAAAAGAAGGGATAAAAGAAATGGAAAAGTTGGAGCATGTTATGTATGGATTTGGATATGGACACATTACCTTTGTCAAGACCCTTAATAGTACAACTTTTCCCAAGTGACAACAATTGACGAGGAGATGATGATGACCAAAAAGGTGAAACAAGACAAAGGTATAAATTCAAAGCATCATGATCCATCATCTCACTAAACACATGATCATTATTTTCATGTCAAATACATTGAGCATTAACACTTAATATGAATCAGTGGGAAACTTTCCATATTCAGAATTTTTTAACACTATCATGAGGGAGTTGCCAAAAGAATAAATAATATAGACACCATATCAAGTGAAATATGTTAAAATTGGTCTTCTTATTAGTCACTCATGTTTTTATTCCTTTGCCTTTTATATTTCATTCATTAATTGGAATATAATATGTTTTTTCGGACTAATGATGACTAGAGTAATTCAAAGGAATCATAAGGTATTGACCACTATTTAACTATATTTTTTTTTATCACATCTTTAACAATTAAGATTTTTTTTATTTTATTGAACTCATGTTCTTTTATTATGTCTTTACAAAGTAAGGATGACAAGGGTTCAAAAGGTGAGGAAGGAAATGACAACAATTCAATGAGATTCTTATGTCAAATTTGTTTCATTTTCTTATAGATGTAGATAAATTTTCATGCTATGTTGTATGCAAAGTTGACATTTCCCTCAGGTGGCATTGTACCACTCATCTATAGGCATAAAAATTACATGGTTATTTTATGATTTAATTAAATATTTCATCATTGTGTTTACATATACATGTTTTTTTTGCTTCCATGGTATGGATTGATTAAATGTTAGAGTAGTAAAATTTTATAATTGCATTTATGGATACATGGTTTTGTCCTTTTATTGTACAAAATTGATTAATGTCATTGCAATAAAATTTCATAATTTATATATACATGGTTTTTGCACTCATAATTAACATAGTATAAAATATATGCATACTAATCATCAATCTCATTACTGTTTAAATATTTAAAAATAGTAATCACAAAAATAAAAATAATTAAATTAATACATTAATATAATTATTAAATAATCAACTATATTTTTATGAATACAAATAATTACATAATTAATAATAATTACAACATAATTTTGTGCACAATTATGACACAAAAACAATGCAATTTGACATCAACATGATGCTAACATGATTCAATTTGATTAAATATGACATATTTTTATCAAAGTGACGAAATTTTTGATGCATATGACTTTAAAATGATGTAATTTTGAGTTAACACGATGCAAATATGATGCTAACATGACTCAAAGTTTATAAATTCAATGCCAATATGACACTAATAATATAAAAAAGTTTCATATATCGATGCTAGTATGACTCTAATATGATGCAAATTACAACTCCCACATTGATAACATTGATTTAAAAATTATGCATATAATGAGACACAAGTAACATGTGGTTGACACAAAAATGACTCTAATTTTTTTTTAATTGTGATGCAACATGATGCATAAGTGACACAAAACATATATTTGCAACATCAATTTCATCTCTACTACAATGTAGGAAAGAGCACATGTCAGAAAATGAGATGTTGGGTGGTCGACACAAAAATGACTCTAATTTTTTTTTAATTGTGATGCAACACGATGCATAAGTGACACAACATATATTTGCAACATCAATTTCATCTCTACTACAATGTAGGAAAGAGCACATGTCAGAAAATGAGATGTTGGGAAGGGTTGGGGCGATGTAAAATTGAAACAAAACACGATGGTGCCCTAGTGTGTTGTGATTAACGTCATCCAAACTTTTAAAAATTTACAATGCACAACAATGCTCAAAACAATGGTATAGCCTCGTATTGTTTAGTATGAAATGTTTATTGGGGGACTATTAAAATGGGGAAAATATTAATCTTGAATGGAGTTGTTAAACATGCTCTCAAAATTGAGTGTTTTCTTTAGAAGACCTCCTTGCTTCTTTTGGCCCTAACTAGTGTTACAACATGCAACATATTGACATCAATAATGAACTTTTAGCTTCATAAATCAATGAGGGAGACAAACAATTTACAAGGGTCATGTTTGATCAAATTACAAGAGGAGATGAGACATGAAAACTATCATCCTTATCAATGAGAGGTTTACAGGGAAAATTTTAAGGATGGAAATTTATCTTAAAGTGTAGAAATGGAAAATCTTACTATTCCTTAATATGCAAACTATAAAATGTTTCGCGATATTTTTGTAAAAATATCAAATTTCTAAAGATTTTATATATTTTCTATAAAATTTTGGTGCTTTTTAAGGTAAAATTATTTATCCTGTAGAGTTTGGGTGAATCATTTAAAAAAAATGGAAACTAGCGAATCCTTTTTTGGGAAAAAACATGGAAAATTAGCTCATGGGTGAAATTAGCCCATGGGAGAAATTCAGACCCTAAAATTTTCCTGGAGGTTTATAACAAAAATATTGATATGACAAATTGATGCTCGAACTTCATCAATATTTTCCTAAAAATTCATATCTTTCTTTTGGAGGGGGGTCATTGATATTGGTGGGGGATTTGAGATGATTTTTTGGTTCAAAATATAATTTTAGCATTTCTTGTGATTGGAAAGAACATACATCCATATTAACCTTGGATCTATCAAACATTGTGAAGGATCAATATTTTAAGGTGCAAATGTTTTGCACTCCAAAAAAGGTTTATACCTCAAGAAATTTGATCCTTCTTGATTCTTGATAGATTCGGGGTTTAGATGGATCTATGATGGAAAACCTTGGTTAACCCCTACATCCATATTAGCACAGATCTACCAAGCTATGAGATGGATCAAATTTGTCATGGTGCAAACCTTTTTTAGAGTACAAAACTTGTAAAAAATGTTTTCACCTCAAGGGATTTGATCCCTCCCAGTTTTTGATAGATTTGGGGTTTGAATATAGAATAGATTGGTTCCAATTATAGGAGACCATGTCAAAAATATATTTTCAATAAAAAAAAATGTCTCATATTTCCAACCATTATAATTAACCCCGCTCCAAAATAAACATATGAATTTTCAAGAAAAGCTTGATGAAGTTGATCATCAATTCATGAACTAACACCTAACATGGGAAGGATGGAACCCTTCCTCAAAACCATGCCCACCAGACACTGGTATATCAGGAAATCACAAGGAGATAGGCTTGGGAATACTTTTGATAGCCTGGGGAAACAGGCGGAACCCGTCCTGGAACCATACCCCACTAAGGCACTAGATATCGGGAAAACCTAGATTGAAACGAGACTTGTCAAGTCTTCTATGGGTCCAGTACTTCGATACCGTAGGTGTTAACCTTCCTCTTGATATTTTTTACGAAATTGACGGTCGAGATCGCTCAACACCAAGATATGATGGATGAGGTCTAAAGTTATAAAACAAATGCCTCCACTCCCCAACTGGGCCCACTCTCTCACTATCTAATCAAGCATTGACATGCGTCGACTACCATGGCACATTGAATACCATGATGAAATTCTCGTCACCTTGACCGTCAAGCTGTCGTAAATTGTCACCATGACATCACTCTCCCTCTCATTCGTGAGCAATGGTAGGAACCCTGCCCCATTGGGAATTAGGTTATTGAGCATTGTTGAGGGAAACAAGAGACATGGGAACCTACCGAGAATTTGATGCTCCGATATATTGGTGTCAACCCCTTCCTAAGCTTGGTATACAATACCTACCACTAAGATATCTCGTCCTATATATATGATGACAAACAAATCAAGGCAATGATGCAACGACTTGAGCCTGCCAGGTACTGCACTAAACTTTCCCACAAAGGATATGTTGACAAGGGTCATTACATGACACATTGGCTA
Source organism: Picea engelmannii (assembly GCA_009831015.1). Classification (NCBI taxonomy): domain Eukaryota; kingdom Viridiplantae; phylum Streptophyta; class Pinopsida; order Pinales; family Pinaceae; genus Picea; species Picea engelmannii. The sequence continues at coordinate 289,633 of ML812341.1, forward strand.
CCATGTTTGAATGACGCGTCATTTAAACGTCATCCTCTCTCTCTCTCCTCACTCATAAGCGAGTATAAGGGTTGGAACCAGGCGATGGAACCTTGTCCTTCTAGGCATCGGGTGTTGGGGGAAATCACAAGGCATTGGGTTAAGGTCCTTCGGTGCTCTAGTATCTAGTAGCTTATTAATTCCAAGGCCCACCCTTCCACTTCAATCCATCCGATAACGATTGAACAATTTTCAATCAGCCTTCCATTCGATCCTACGGCTACTATTCCCTCGTCGGTTAACACAAGAATTTAAACAGGTTGTAGTTTAGGTTTTGGAGGTAGCAGTCCTACAGCCTCATGCGACATCATCCTTTTGGATTTTTAACTCAGCTCCCTTAGGCTCTTAATTCACTTACGACAAGCACTAAGTCTGATACTTGGCACCCAAATGAGGATTCAATATCCTGTAACCTTTCCATTTTAAGGGGGAGGGAAAACATATGTTTATCGACCTTTTATGTCCTTTCTCAAACCATTATTACAGTCAAGTTATCACAACTTTAAGGGTAGTATTGCAGCTATTCATATCAATTCAGTTTTTAACATTCATTCCTTTATTTTACCTTATAGGTTCTTACTAAAAAAATATGATTTTGTTGATTATACAAGTATGCATGGTTACATGTGTTAGTAAATGAGACACATTTCCATGCTAAATCTAGTAGAAGAGATAAAGAAAGATTTAATCAAGAAAATAAATGACACAACAAGAACATAGTACACAAATATTTTACCTTGGAAACCCAAACCAGGAAAACCAACACTCCTTGAGTGTTCCATTCTCTGGTTGTATTATTCATTCAGAATAAAAGGTTACATGTAGAACCTTGGTCCACACCTAAGACAAAATCGACATCATACCCTCATGTTTTCACAAGAAAAAACTTGTATCCAACTTGGCTTACATCTGCATGACCAATAACCTCTAAATTACAGACTCTTGGCAATTGGCCATTCATCAACTAAAGATTCAAGATTCATTAATTAGATTTTACAGCCTTACAACATGACTTATTTATAGGATTTACAGTAGGAAAACCCTAAAGAAAAGGTGCCCAAAAATGGTTACAGATCCATGAAAATCATTGAATACAAATCCTGTGAATCTTGGGATTCTGTTACAGTCGACTACCAAGTCGGATTATCTGTCGACTACCAGTCGACCTTCATTCGGTATTCAATTAGTCGCCACATGCATGCCTATCAATCTCTTGTCGATTGACCTCTTAAACTTATTGTCAATGTCTTTACCATGTCGAACCACCTCGATCTTCAACTTTGACTATCAATCGATCCACCTTGACTTTCACTGCAAAGAATATAACAACCCAACATTCTCCCACTTGTTGTCTTCTTTGTTGAAATCAGGAGACCTTTGAACTTTCATTCACAGACCCAGGGAAACAATTCCCATTGCCTCTCTACACTAAGAGAATTTCACAACACTCACAAACTTGGTCACCAAGTCTACTATGTTTTCCAACGTGTCTACTTTCTACAACAACACCTTGTTTCTTTCCACCATGTCTTTCACGAAATGGTACTGTACATCAATGTACTTAGTCTTCGAATGATAAGAAAGGTTCTTTACCATAAATATTGCGCTTTGACTGTCACAACTTATCTTCATAACTCTTTGCTCAAAACCGATTCCTGAACACAGTATTTGCAGCCATACTGCTTGTTTACTTCCATGAGTGGTTTCCATGTATTCAACTTTTGTTATTGATAAGGATATGACCACCTGTTGCTTACTCATCTAGTTGATTACTCCATCGAACATATTGAAGACATATCCACTGGTCGACCTCCATCGATCCATATCTCTAGCCCAGTCATCGTCGACAAAGACATGTACATTTAATTCATTGTCACCTCTAGGGTTTCCTTGATAGCACATAGCATAGTCTTTTGTGCCACACAAGTACCTGAATACTCTCTTGACAACTATCCAATTCTCCTTCCCAGGTGTCGACATGTATCTTCTCAACACTCCCACTGCATGGGAAATGTCTAGTAGAGTGCAGACCATCACATACATTAGACTACCAACAAAACTTTCATAGGGAACATGTGTCGTGCCCTCTATCTCTTCTTGTGTATTTGGACACTGTTCATCAATTAGCCTTGCTCCACGAGAATTGACACCTTCACTGGTTTGAAATCCTGCATTTTGAAACATTTCAAAACTGTTTAAATATACTTTGTATGGTTCAACCAGATATTTCTAGATGCTCGATCTCTCTTAATCTCCATTCCTAGAATGAAGTTAGCTATGTCGGGATCCTTCATGTCGAACTTGGAGGATATTTTCTTCTTCACCTCCTTTATTGAGTCCATGTTGTTTCCAATCAACAACATGTCATCAACATACAAAGCTACGTATATGAAGCATCCACCTTCTTCTTTGGAATATATGCAGTGATCAACTTTAATTCTCACAAATACCAAACTAAGGATGTATGTGTCGAACTTTTGGTACCACCTCCTTGGTGATTTCTTTATACCATAAAGGGATCTTTTCAGTTTGCACACCAAATCTTTATTTCCCTTCACTACAAATCCTTCATGTTGTTTCATGTATATTTCTTCTTCCAGGTCCACATGTAGGAACATTGTCTTCACATCCACATGTTCTATTTCTAGATCAAATGTTGCAGCCAGAGACATTAGTACTCTAATGGAAGTTAATTTTTCATCAGAGGAAAAAATCTCACTGAAGATGAATCCTTCGACTTGGGAATATCCTTTCGATACCGGTTGAGATTTTAATTTCTCGACTTGACCCGTTGCATTCATCTTCCTCTTCAATACCCATTTTCTACTGACAATCTTTCTTCCACTAGGAAACTTGACTAAGTCCCATGTCTCATTCTTGTGAAAGGATTCCATCTTTTCGACCATGGATTTATTTCAAGGTTTTCCCTCTGCTGAGTCGACTGCCTCCCCGACCGACTTGGGCTCATCATTGGTGACAATTAACACGAATGTGGAACAAAATTCGGGTGGACTATACCTTTCGACTAGTTTTCTTACCCTTTCTGACCTCCTTACAAACGGGGTTGGTTGGTCCACCTCTTCTTCTGATTCATTTGACTCATTTGAATCATCTTCTTCATTCCTCAGTTCAAACTTCATCGTCTCAGGATTATTCTCGGTCTGAACACTTTCTTAAGATTCAGACTTACTTCTGACTTCTCTGAAGACCACATCTCGACTTTACACTATTTTCCTTGATGTAGTATCCCAAATGTTATATCCTTTCATTCCTTCTTTGTATCCAATGAAAACACACTTGACTTCCTTCTTGTCCAGCTTGCTCCTCTTTTCCTTGGGAAAATGAACAAATACATCACAACCAAATACTTTGATATGTGAAACTGAAGGCTTCTTACCAAACCATACCTCATATGGAGTTGTGTTGGATAGCACCGAAAAATGAGACATATTCAACATATATTTTTTAGTTTCGACTGGCTCCACCCAGAATTCTTGTGCGAGCCCAACATCACTGAGCATGCTCCTTGCTTTGTCCATCAACATTTTGTTCATTCTCTCAACAACTCCATTTTGTTACGGGGTGTATGGTGTGGTAGTTTGGCGTTCAATGCCACGCTTCTTGCAGTAATGATCAAACACTTTTCCACAAAATTCACCACCATTGTCAATTCTCAAACACCTTAATCTTGTTATATGTATGGTTTTCTACAAGAGCTTTAAAATATTTGAATTTCTCAAAAACCTTTAATTTCTTCCTCATGAAATATATCCATGTCTTCCTGGAAAAATAATCTATGAAGGAGACATAATACAGGGATCCACCAAGTGAAGGAATTGAAACAGGACCAAACACATCCCTATGAACCAACTGTAGAATCCCATTTTACCTTGTCATCCAGATGGGAACCTCACCTGACTTTGTTTTCCATATATGCAATATTCACAAAAGTCGAMTTCTAAATTACATTCAGGAAATTCTTCGACCATACCTTTGTTATGCATAGATCGAAGTCCTTTTTCTCCAATGTGTCCCATACTTTCATGCCATAGCATGGTCGGGTCGAATTTATGATGACTTGTCGAKTCGTTTTGAATCGACTACGCCCAATTTGAGTCAAGTCAAGTTGAATTCAATTCGACTTCAGGAACAATGATGTTGTTGCATCCAGTCAATTCAACACTCCTTAAAAKCTTGTATAGGGTTCCAATCCAAACTCCTTTCATTAATACMATCACACMTCTAACCATCTTGCACAAATCCTTATGAAATAGAGTGTACACGCCAAAATCACACATCTTACTGACATATATCATGTTTCTTTCCAAACCTAGAATGTGTAGCACACCTAGAAGGGTTCTAGTTCTCCCATCCTGCAATATCARTCAAAAKCTTCCCCGTCTGACAATTTTGGTTTTTTATTTGTCCCCCAAGAGCATTTCTCCTCCTTCATATCATTCATATCTGCAAAACCATTCTCTATGTGGTGTCATATGATAGGATTCTACTGAGTCGATCAACCAAATATCTTGATCCGACTGTGTACTGGTCGACATTAGGTACACATCGCCTCCCTTATCTAGAGTATTCTTTCTCTCAATCGACTGGTTCTCGTTGGATCATGTACTGACTTCGATCGCCTTCGAATTGCAGTCCCTTTTGTAATGCCTAAATTTACTACATTTCTAGCATCTTCTTGTCGACTAAACCAGGGATTTATATCTACCCTTCGACTTACGCTTTCTACTAGAGAATTTTCCTTTAGCTTTATCAATTGGTTGACCTCTCACTACTAAAGCATATTTGTTTGATCCTCCCATGTTATTTATTCTCATTTCTTCTGATAGTAGATATGCAACCACATCTTCTAGCACTAATGTGGTTTTATTACTCCCTATATCCATGACTAATCTATCCCAGGAGTCTGGAAAAGAACATAATAGGTAATACATTTCTCCTCCTCAATGATTTTAATATCCACATAATATAACTGACTTATAATGGTATTAAACACATTTAAATGATTAGTCACCGAACTGACATCACTCATTCTTAGATGATATAGTTTATTTCTAAGAAACAACTTATTTACCAGGGATTTCGACTGGTACAAGATTCCCAACTTATCCCATAGTTTCTTTGTTGAATCTTCACCTGAGACATTCAACAGTACCAAATCTGCAAGACAAAGTTGAATTGTACTCCTTTCTCTTCTCTCGATTTTATCCCATTCTTCCATTGACATACATGTTGGCATGGTACCTGGATATACTATTTTCCATTGTTCTTAATCTAAAAGGAGATCTTCAATTTTAGGCTTCCAAAGATCAAAATTTTGGCCATTGAATTTTTCTATCTCTATTCTCGAGCTACTCACCAGTCTTTAACACAATCTTTAAAGATTTCTAACTTACGACTCTTACTGAAACTAGAGTTTAGCTCAGATCCAAGGTTTTTAAGACAAACTCTTATACCACATGCTAGGAAATGAGACACACTTCCACGCTAAATCTAACAGAAGAGAGGAAGAAATATTTAATTAAGAAAGTAAATGACATAACAAGCACACAATACACAGATATTTTACCTTGGAAACCCAAACCGGGAAAACCAACATTCCTTGAGCATTCTGCTCTCTTGTTGTCTTATTCATTTAGAATAAAAGGTTACATGTCTAACCTTGGTCTACACCTAAGACATAATAGACATCATGCCCTCTTTCTTTCTCAAGAACAACCCTGTAGCCAACTTGGCTTACATTCGCATGACCAGTAACCTCTAAATTACAGACTCTTGGCAATTATCCATTGATCATCTAAAGATTCAAGATTAATTGATTAGTTTTTATAGACTTACAACATGACTTATTTATAGGCTTTACAATAGGAAGAACCCTAAATAAAAGGCACCCAAAAATGGTTACAGATCCATGTATATCATTAGCTACAAATCCCACAAAACTCGAGATTCCGTTACAGTCGACTAATAAGTTGGATTATCCGTCAACTACCAGTTGGCCTTCATTCGACCTTCAGTCGGTCACCACATGCCCACCTGTCGACTTCTTGTTTTTTGACCTATTCGACTTGTTGTAGATGTTTTTACCATGTCGAACCACCTCGACCATCGACTTCGAATTTACCTAGTCGACTAGCCTCGACGTTCGACTTGTTGTCGATCCACCACAACTTTGTCTTTACCTGCTTGAACCACCTCGACCTTCGACTTAAACTATTAGTCGATCCACCTCGAATTTCACTACAAATAATATAAAAACTCAACAACATGTTTACCCAACATCATATATTTGCAATTAACACAAGTATTCAGTCCAATTTTGTAAGCATACCTATTCATAAATGCAATCATGTAAACAACCATTCATTCTATTCAAATACACCGGGTATACAATACTTATTTGTTCCACAAGCTGTGACCAATCAAATAAATCTAGGGAAAATCCTTTCCTCCCAACCATAGGATGTGTTGAAACCTCTCTTTCTAGAGCAATCCACCCCTGTGCTAGGCCATGATACCACACGAGGAATCTTATACTGGCTCGACTAGTCACAAAATGGATCAAGGAGGTTATTCTCTTCCACTCAATTGGAAAAAACCAAAGTCCCCCTCTTCCAACTAAGCTTAGGGCCTCCATGATTTTATCAAGTGTCTTCCATTTGGATTTCCTCTGCACAAGGGTGCCTCTTATTTGCTATACAGTTCCTCGGTGACCACCCCTTACCAGTGCCATTTTTCTTCCAGCTAACACCAAATCACAACCCTCTTTTTCTCTAGTCCGGACTCGAGGATTCTCTATTCCAAGGTGACCATTGATATCCTAATCATAGTTCCCAATTATTCTCTTTCCTATGTCCCTTAATCACGAGCTCTCTTCTCCCTTTTTCTTGGTGTCTATTATGTTCTCCCCTTCTTTTCTTGGGTTGTATTATTTGCAGTGAAAGTCTAGTCGAGGTGGATCGATTGGGAGTGAAAGTCGATGTCGAAGTGATTGACATGAAAGTAGAGGTCAAAAGTGTTCGACATCAAGTCAATAGGTCAACCGACAAGAGGTCGACATGAGGCCTTGTAGCAACCAATTGAAGACCAAATGTATGTCAACTGGTAATCTAACTTGGTAGTTGACTCTAACAAAATCTCGAGATTTACGAGATTTGTAGCCAATGATTTGCGTGGATATGCAACCTTTTTTGGGGGCCTTTCTTTAGGGTTTTACCTATTGTAAATCCTATAAATAAGGCATGTTCTAATGTTGTAAAAGCTGATTGTGAATCAATATTTGATCTTCATGCTAATCTTTAGCAGTGGGTTGTTGTTCATGTAGATGTAAGACGAATTGGTTCTAGGGTTGTTCTTGTGTAAAGCAAGAGGGTATGATGTTGATTGTGTCTTAGATATAGACCAAGGTTAAACATGTAACCTTTTATTCAGAATGAATAAGACAACAAGGAGCAAGATGCTCAAGGAATGTTGGTTTTCCCATCTGGGTTTCCAAGGTAAAATATTTGTGTACTATGTATTTGCTTTGTCATTTGTTTTCTAGATTAAATCTATCTTATTCGCTTCTACTAGGTTTAGTGTGGAATTAAAATTCCTAACATGTGGTATCAAGGATTTATTTGAAAATATTGTATCTGAGCTTAAACCTAGGTCTAGTAAGATTCATGAGCCAAAAATATTTAAATTTGTGCTTAAATAATGACAAGTAGCTCGAGAATAGAGATTAAAAAATTTAATGGCCAAAATTTTGAGCTTTGGAAGCTTAAAATTGAATATCTCCTTGTAGATTGAGAACAATGGGTAGTAGTATATCTAGGTACCATTCTGATAGGTATGTCGAGGGAAGAATGGAAAAAATTCAAAATAAGGGAAAGGAGTACGTTTTGACTTTCTCTTGCATATTCGGTGTTGTTGAACGTTTTAGGAGAAGACTCGGCCAAGAAATTGTCGGACAAGTTGGGGAGCTTATACCGGTCGAAATCCCTAGTAAATAAGTTGTTCCTTAGAAAGAAGTTGTATCTTCAGAGGATGAGTGATGGAAGTTTGGTAAATGAGCATTTGAATGCGTTTAATACCATAATACGCCACTTTTCTTCTGTGGATATTAAAATCACCGAGGAGGACAAATGTATTAGCCTATTATACTCTTTTCCAGACTCTTGGGATATCTTAGTCATGGCTATAAGGAGTAATTCAACCACATTATCAAGTCTATAAGATGTGTTGCATCTATACTGTCAGAATAAATGAGAAGGAAGAACATGGAATGATTGACCAAAGATGCATTAGTGGTGAGAGGTCGACCGATTGATAGAGATAAAGGAAAATTCTTCGATAGAAAGTTCAAGTCGAAGGGTAGATCTAAATCCCTAGTTCAGTCAATGAGAGGTTGGAAATGCGGTAAATATGGGAACTACAAAAGGGACCACAATTCAAAGGAAATGGAAGTTAGTATAGGATCCAATGAGAGGCATTCGACTGAGAGAAAGAATACTTTAGATAAAGGAGGTGATGTGTATATGGATTTGATCAATACATAGTCGGATCAAGATGTTTGGTTGATCAACTCTAGAGTGTCCTTTCATTTGACACCACAGAGAATGGTTTTGCAAATATGAACGATATGAAGGGGGGGATGTGTTCTTGGGGGATGACTCGACAACCAAAATTATTGGAAGGGGAAGAGTTTGACTCATATTGCAGGATGGGAGGAGTAAAACCCTTCCAGGTGTGATACATATTCCAGGTTTGGCCAGAAACCTAATATTTGTCAACAATATGAGTGATGCAGGAGTGCACACTCTATTTAAGAAGGATACATGCAAAATGGTTATAGGTTCGATGGTATTAATGAAAGGAGTTCAGATTCAAACATTATACAAGTTGTTAGGGAATTTCGACTCAAATGAATGTAACAACATCATTGTTCTTGAAGTCGACTCGACCTCAACTCAATCTGATTCATCTTGGGTTGAGTCGATTGAAGTTGACTTGACAAGGCTTCCTCAATTTGACCCAACCATGTTATGGCATGAGAGGATGGGACACATTAGAGAAAAGGGACTTCGATCTATGCATAAAAAATGTATGGTAAAAGGTTTTCCTAAATGTAATTTAGAAGTTGGTTTTTGTGAACATTGCATATATGGAAAACAAAATCGGGTTAGGTTCCCATCTAGAGTGACAAGGGAAAAAGGGATTCTAGAATTGGTTCATAGCGATGTGTTTGGCCCTATAACAATGCCTTCATTTGGTGGATCCTTGTATTATTTCTCCTTGATAGATGATTTTTCTAAGAATACATGGATATATTTCCCGAGGAAGAAATAAGAGGTTTTCAAGAAATTCAAAGAGTTTAAATCTCTTGTATAAAACCAGACAGATAAGAATATAAAGGTGTTGACAACTAATAATGGTGGTGGATTTTGTGGAAATTATTTTGAGTAGTTTTGCAAGCAGTATGGCATAGAATGCCAAAATACCATACCATATACCCCACAACAAAATGGAGTTTTCGAGAGAATGACCATAACTTTGATGGACAAGGCAAGGAGTATGCTCAATTGTGTTGAGCTCACACAAGAATTCTAGGAAGAGGTAGTTGACACTGAAAAGTATATGGTGAATATGTCTCCTTCATCGACATTATTCTACATGACTCCACGTGAGGTATTGTTTGGTAAGAAGCCTTCACTTTCACATATTAAAGCATTTGGTTGTGATGCATTTGTGTATGTTCCCAAGGAAAAGAGACACAATATGGACAAGAAGGTATTCAAGTGTATTTTCATTGGATACAAAGAAGGAATGAAAGGATATAAACTCTAAGATCTTGCATCAAGGAGAATAGTATATAGTCAAGATGTGTTCTTCAAGGAATTCAGAGGTAAGTCCAAGTATGAAGTGGTTCAAATAGAGAATAATCCAGAGAAGGGGAGGTTTGAACTAAGGAATGAAGAAGAACACGATTCATATGAGTCGACTAAATCAGATGAAGAGGTGGAAAAATTGACCTTTATTATCAGGAGGTCTGAATGAGTAAGAAAACCAGTCGAAATGTACAGTCCACCCGACTTTTGTTTTGCATTTGTGTTAACTGTCATTGATGAGGAGCCCAAGTCAGTTAGAGAGGCATCTGACTCAGTAGAGGGTAGACTCTGGAAGGAATCCATAGTTTAAGAGATGGAATACTTGTATAAGAGTGAGACATGGGATTTAGTAGAACTTCCTAGTGGAAGAAATACTGTCGGTAGCAAGTGGGTATTCAAGAAAAATATGAATGTAGTAGGTCAAGTCAAGAAATTCAAATCTCGACTAGTAGTGAAAGTATATTCCCAAGTCAAAGGAGTTGACTTCAGTGAGATTTTTTCCCCTCTTGCAAAATTAACTTTCATTAGAGTATTAATGTCTTTGGCTATATCATTTGATTTCGAGATAGAGAAAATGGATGTAAAGACAATGTTTCTACATGGGGACCTAGAAGAAGAAATCTACATGAAACAACCTGAAGGATTTATAATAAAGGGAAATAAAGAGCTAGTGTGAAAGTTGAAAATATCCCTTTATGGTCTAAATCAATCACCAAGGATGTGGTACCAAAATTTTGACACATACATCCTCAGTTTGGGATTTGTGGGAAGAAAAGTTGATCACTACATATATTCCAAAGAAGAAGGTGGGAATTTCGTATAAGTAGCATTGTATGTCTATGACATGCTTATAATCATAAACAACATGGATGCAAAAAAGGAGGTGAAGAAGCATATATCCTCCAAGTTTGACATGAAGGATCTCAGTGCAATGAAATTCATTTTGGGAATGGAGATAAAGAGATATTGGTTAATTAGAAAGCTTTGGTTGAATTAAAGGAAATACATTGAAACAATGTTAAAATGTTTCAACATATGGGATTGCAAACCTGTAAAGGTAACAATTCCTATGGGAGAAAGGATAACTGTTGAACAATGTGAAAAGACACAGGAAGAGATAGAAGACATGGCACGTGTTCCCTATGCAAGTTTTTTTGGTAGTATTATGTATGTGATGATATGCACTTGAAAAAACATTTCCCATCCAATGGGAGCGTTAAGTAGATACATGTCGACACCTGTAAAGGAGAACTGGACAAATGTCAATAATGTATTAAGGTATTTTTGTGACACAAAATATTATCCTATATTATAATAAGGGAAACTTGGAGTTGACATTGAATTAGATGTACATGGCTTTGTCGATGTCGAATGGGTTGGAGATATGGATCGACAAAGGTCGACCTGTGGATATGTGTTCAAGTTGTTCGGTGGAGAAATCAACTGGATGAGTAGTGATAAGAATCCATAGCCTTGTCAATGACAGAATATGAATACATGGCAGCCACCCAAGGAAGCAAAGAAGTAATATGGAAACAATGATTGTCTTCAGGGATTGGGTTTGAGCAGAGAGCTATGAAGATAAATTGTGATAGTCAAAGCACAATATTTATGGAAAAGAACCCAACTTATCATTCCAAGATTAATCATATTGATGTACAATACCATTTCGTCAGAGACATGGTGGAAAGAAACAAGGTGTTGCTAGAGAAAGTAGACATGTTAGAAAACATAGAAGACTCTTTGACCAAGAATGAGAGTGTTGTGAAGTTATCTTGGTGCAGAGAGACAATGGGAATTATTTCCCTAGGTCTGTGAATTTTTTTTTTTAGGTTCTCCTATTTTAGTAAAGAAGAAAACAAGTGGGAGAATGGTGGGTTGTTATATTCTTTGCAGTGAAAGTCTAGTTGAGGTTGTTGATTAAGGTTGGTTGTCATTGATGTCAACCCTTGAAGAAAGCCCCGTAGCAAAAAGGTCATAGGAGAATGTTGGGTTACCCAATATTGTTTGATGTAAAGATAACTCATTATTGTCTTGTCATGGTTGATAATAAGTAGAAATGGATGAACTCCAATGTTCTCCCCTTATGGTGAAAGCCCTCACGAGAAGACGCTTTGCGGATTGAGTTAGCCTAGAAGTATGGTTGGAGAACCCGTGCTTATTTGTGGAATAATGAGATGAAAGGAAGTGAATTTTTTAGTAAAACTATCCTATATGGATAGTTCTTGTCATGTCATTTCCGGTGGTATGTGGAACATCACATAACTCCTCACAATTAGAGAGCTATGGCCATGATAAGTTGGAGAACCTAGGTTTGGGTAATGGACCCAAGTTTGTTTGATAGATAACAGTATGAGTTTTGATATATTTTTAGGTAATACTATTCTACATGGATAATACATGTCATTCCATTTCTGGTGGTATGTGAAATTTCACATAACTCCTCATGGTTTGAGAGTTATGGCCTTACAAAGTTGGAGGACCCTCATATGTCATCTAGAAGCCCCAAAAGGTCAAAGTAGTCAAAGTGGTTTAAGAGATTTTAAAAGGTAAATAATAAAGTGAAGTTATGAATGTACTATAATTCAAAGTGAATACAAAATAATTTAATTCTATAATAAATTTAATGGAGAAATTAAAAGTGGGTTAACCCTAAAATAAGGAAAGAGGGCAAAGTGACCTATAATATGTTTTTAAGGAAGCAACTTGGAGAGTATAAATAAGAGGAAAGGATCTCTCATTTAAGACACACTTATTGAATACCTATAGGTTTTTGAGGTAACCAAAGGATATCTAAGTCAAATTTCTGAGGAAAGTGAAGAAAAGAAGGCCGGAATTCAAGGAAGGATAATTTCTTTTGATGATGCTTTCTAAGGTATGTTTTTTTCAGGTCATCTCACCATTTTTGAAATAACATTTTTTCTAGAATGATTCAGACTGTGAAATTGATATTTCATTGAGGAAACATATCCAAGTATCTGTGGTAAAAAATTCAGCTTGTGGGTCGTTGTATTTTTGGAGTTACACTCCGTGGAAATTAGGGTTTGTGGCTAGTCCTAAAACTAGTCAAAAACAAGTGTTTCTGGTAAAAACGTCATAAATTATTCATAACAGATCCAAATTCAGTAAGACCAAATGTTTTGGTTAGAGTATAGTATTTAGTATGATTTGTAACAGTTTCATATCAATTCAACAAATATTCCGTGCGGGGCATGCTCTACAAGGTCGCTCTCTAGAATAATCTAGAATTCAACAAGGTGTGCCATTTTTTCCATAACTCATTTTCTGACAGGTTCCAAGTAGTGAAACCTAGAAGAATTGAATAAAACACACTGAAGAACATTATGTATCATTTTCAGATATTTATTCATTATAGGTACAAAGTTATGATTATTTCAAGTTAGGGTTGTTGACTAATCCAAAACTACTTTTGTGAGACTAAAGAAACGTTTAATGAAAATGCTAGTCTCTTGTTGTTAAAGTTAAGAAAGGTTTACAGGTATGTGATCATATAAACTAGGTCTATTACAAAGTTACAAATCATATTTGGATGATGAAATTGATGAGGGCTTTT